>JAQIWH010003863.1:0-18577 GCA_034695005.1 Cryptops parisi
AGTCTTGCTCCAAATGACTGTTTCGAGTGTTTAGACCCAAAAAAATGCACATTTTGAGTTCAGCTTCTGTTCCACAAAGCATGACAGTTGTATAACCTCCTGATAAGAAAAATAATAAGACTTACCAAATGTTGACATCTGATGGTGTACACTCTATATTTCTTCCGTTGGCATGAAACATTAGTATGTATGGTTGGTTCAAGCTACAAATCAGTGGGGAGACAATCAATAAATGCACAAAAAAATCAGCTTGTTTCAACTACTAACATGCATGCAGTTTGTCATATACTGTATACTAGGGTTTCTCATATTGGGCACTTTCGCTTATTCCGGGATAAAATTAGCCTCAATCTCGGGATATGATGTCAATACAGTATTTTGAAATAAATAACCTGACTAAAAGAAACAGAGCGGTTAATTATTTAAGTATAACTCGGCTTATGTAATACATTTTGCTTCATATTATTATTAATTGAAGGGCCTGGTGTAAAAGGATGTTAAGTACTGGTGACATTTTTACAATTTCGAGGAAAACCCATCTGAACTTGCATTGCTGTCTATGGGCTACTTCACACTTTTTGCACTAGTATCTTCACACATAAGATATTTGTTGTTTTGCTCAAAGTTGTGCGTTAAGGTAGAATTGCACCTAACTTATTCGAAAATGTTTCTAGCACTTTTTCTTGTTTTTAGCAATTTTTTATAAAAAATGTTTTCTAACACCCTTTCCCTTTTACACCAGCCCCTTCAATTATTATTAATATACTATAATATAATAATTATGGTATATAATATTTAACAATTATTGTTAAATGCTATTGGTGAGGAAAAGGTATTGTAGCTTTGAGAAATATTACCTTTTTACAATTTCATGTAATGAACCGAATAACACTATGATTACAATGAATTTTTGTATATGATTTAAGAAAACAAAGGTGAGCCATGCACTTCGCTCACTTAGTCTTGTTTTTCAATAAGACTACGTCAACAAATTAAACAGTGTACACTCTGTACTGTACATAATTTCTTATTATAAAGCGAAAACACTACTGTGCTGTGAATGAAAAAAATAGTTATTCTATAATTTATTGGTTGATGAATATCATTCACAGGTTGATTCAAAATAACTATTCAAGGTGATGTTATGGAGGGCATGTCATGAAACAACTTTTAATAATAAACTATAGTCTGGAAATACTACTCTAGCAAGATGCAACGAAATTATGGAAATGAGGATGTCTAAAAATGCCATACTCCCTCCATTGAGTTCTCTAGGGTCAAATTGATTAAATAATTCCACAATTCGAAAAAGTGAAACTCCTTAATAATCATCTTTCTTATCATGCTTTTGAGTTTTAATGTACAAAGTAATATAATATATGTTCACAATTTACAATTTACAATTTTGTATGATAAATCCTGCAAAGGTATGATAAAATTACAAAGATCTTAACACGAAATAAACGAAAAATAACATTATTCAAATATTTCGGGATTTCCCGAGAAGAAAAATATTTCCCGGGATATGTAAAGTAGGTTAAAATTGATCGGAATCCCGGGAGAGAAACCCTACTATATACTTCATTCATGATATTATTTAAAATCCACACGTGCATGGATTTCTATTCATGAATGTCAAAACTTATCAAGTTGTCTTATTTTCTAAATATGAAGTGAAATCTCACTTCTGAAGTACATCTCATTAGTCTTGTGCAACAACATAAGCTTAAGTATTTTTCTGCTCAACTTGTGCTAGTTCTTTGAAATGCATAGCATGAGTGAATTAGGTTGAATTGAATGTTTGCAATGAATGAACATACAGTACATCATTCATATACTGTACATCTTATTTACAAGTTTTTTATTCTCTAGGTGTTTTATGTCATTTATACATAAATTTTTCACATTGACATTTTTTCATAGGCACCATTTTTTTTTATCACCACTATAGTATATGTGGTTTCATGGAGCTTTGGAAACATGTCTTGTTGTTCATATGCATTGTTCACTGTTTTCATGCACTTTGTTTTGTAAAACTTGAGCTGTTTCTTTTATTAGGAACATTTGGCAAGGTTTTACATTGCCGAACTAGTGTGTGCCGTTGAAAGCGTTCACAAGATGGGTTTCATTCACCGTGACATCAAACCAGACAATATATTGATTGATCGTGACGGTCACATCAAACTGACGGACTTTGGTTTGTGCACTGGATTTCGGTGGACTCATAATTCCAAATATTACCAAAATGGTACAGTGTCTCAAAGTACAGAGCATGAGATGAATTTTTTTAATTACTACAACAAAACTGAATCGTTGTTTTTGTAATGGTTTACAGGTGAACATAGTCGTCAAGATTCGATGGAACCTGATCAAGATTGGATCAACGAATGTCGTTGTGATAAAAATGCAGCTCTGCTACCACCAACGAATAACATCACAAAACCGCTGCTGGAAAGGCGGAAAAAGCGGGAACATCAGCGATGCCTTGCCCATTCATTAGTTGGAACCCCAAACTACATTGCGCCTGAAGTTTTAATGAGAACAGGTAATTTAGCCGCTTAGTATTGTTGATGGCAGTGTTTTCTAAATGGGGGTTCTGCCCTTACTTAAACTGTTATGCCTTCATTTTAAAGGTATTTGTCTTTGAATCAAGGATCTTTTTGCCTGTTAGAAGCATTTATGTTTACTAATTGATGTGGTACATTATAAATGTGAAGGGGTACCATTATGTTGTACAAAATATAAACGAATTTGCGACAATGTAATTGGGAAACGCTGGTTTATGATATTATTGATTTACTAGTAAATAATGATGGAGAATTTTTTCTCCCTATATCTCATATACATATACAATCTATTGTTGAATAAGTTTTTGGAATTGGCTGGTTGAGTAGCATGTGGATGCAGCTTAGTCAATGGCTATTGAGGTAACAACCACACACTCACTGCCATGGAAACATTTGACAAGTTCAGCCAGGCAGCCACTATTGAAACTTTAGGAACCTCGTGTATAATAGTATTTGGTTGTTTTTTATCACTTGAAAATAAATTTTGTTTTTTTATTTTTCAGGGTATACGCAATTGTGCGATTGGTGGAGTGTTGGTGTAATTTTGTATGAAATGCTAGTGGGTCAGCCTCCGTTTTTAGCCAACACTCCACTAGAAACACAGCATAAAGTGAGTGAACAGTTTTACTTTTGTTGGTGTTTTTTATTTATTTATTTTTTGCATGAATTGGATGATACAAATATTTTCTTCTTTTTTTTGTGTGTTTCAGGTCATAAATTGGGAGAAAACGTTAAACATCCCAAAGCAGGCGAATCTAACACGTGATGCTATTGATCTGACGCTGAGGTTGTGCACCAGCCACGATCGCAGGCTTGGTAAGAACGGGCCCGACGAAGTGAAGGAACATCCGTTTTTCAAAGGCATCGATTTTGAAGGTGGTGTGCGAAGGCAACCTGCACCTCACGTGCCCACCATTCTTCATGCCATCGACACGTCGAACTTTGATCCCGTTGATCCCGAAAAACTCCACAACTCGGATTCTAGCAACGGTGACGACAAGGGCAACATTATCGGGGACAATGGGAAGCATCCTGATCATGCTTTTTTCGAGTTTACGTTCCGACGATTTTTCGACGACGGTGGCCACGCATACCCGACTCGTGTAGGTGACTACGAAGACAATCAAGGTCCCGTGTACGTTTGACCGAGAAAAAGAATCTTCAAAGTATGTAATGAACGCGTTTGATGAACGATGTGCGAATCTTTTTTTTTTTTTTTTTTTTTTTTTTTTTTTTCCACTTTTTAGTTGGTCAGGGTGTTAGGAATTTTTTTCATTTTATTTTATTTTGTTTTATTTTGATTTATTTAAGAGAAACAGGAACCCATTTCACTGGTTGTGAATAAACTTGTAAATGGAAAGCTTGGGGGATTTTAGGGGGGGTCAGTTGTGATGTACATAGCGAAAAAAAAATATGCAAATAGCTTCATACCAGTAAAACGTTGGTTGGTGTAGTGACATGAGATCGCTTTTCTTACTAAAAAGAAGAAAAAAAAAATTTGAGAGGGAATTTTCAAGAACTGAAAAAAAAATTAATTTATTTTGCAAACATGAAAAAAAAAAATTTCTAGTTCTGTTAGTGTGTGATTTTTTTTATCTTTGGGAACCCTTTCTAAATTAATTTATTTATATTCTAATGACTCTTCATGTTCACGCAACACCGATATACCAGTATAATATGTTCACTTTCGGAAAATGTACAGTTTTTTTCACACGTTGCCTGAATCTTTTTTATTTTCTGCACTGAGGGATTTTTCAAGAAAAAATTAACTTTTATTAATTTTTTTAAACAACGAATCAATCTTAATTTTTATGAATACAACAGGCACAATCAACATAACGTACCAAAATGGTAACATATTTATGTTAACATAAATAGTTAATGTTAAATAAATAGTTCATGCTGACTGAACATCACAGTTTTGTAATATATATGTTACCAGCATTGCATAGAATGTAGCTTCTTTTGGTTCTTTTGGCAAAGTATGAAATAACATCTTGTATACAACTAATTAAGTTATTTGAGGTTAATTCGACTAGTTTTTTGTAAAAAGAAATTTAAATCCAAATTTAGGCCTAAATTTAAACCTAACCTAAATTCTTTGGGTAACTAACTATTCCAGTGATAATTTCATACATTGTTGTGATGGAATTTTTAATTCACTGTATTTAATTCATTCAGTAAGTTTTAACAAATTTGTATTGTTTTGCGAACACTATCGTTAAATGTCATATTGTGAACAGGCCCAGTCTAGTGATGCCTTTTGGCATGGGCCTACAAATTTAAGAGAGGGCCTACTTTTGTTGGCCAACATATGAGAACTTCATCGACCAGGTTGTCTACTCATATTAAAATCATGTATTTAATACTGATTAAAAAAATAGTTAAATGAGCAGTTTGAAATGGGGCCCACGTTTCCCCACCAGGCCTAGGCCTATACCAGTTCAGAAAGAAAAAAAACTTCTAAAAATTGTGGATGAATAAAAACCTACTTACAATTCATTTATTTGGACTATTCAATAGTCATTTAATACTGCCTGCTTCTACAAATTCCGTTAAACTGATAGAGCCTGGAATTTGTAGTCACATTGCCTGTAACATATATTTACAAGATTTAAGGAATATCATTTTTTCACAAACGTTTATGAATGCAGGCCTACTAATGCTGGGTCCATTATCTGTTCTCACTAATTTATTTCGACTCCTCTTATTGATCCAATATGGCCTGTGACTATAAGTTCCAGTAGAGTGGTAGCAGATCGTGGAATTTGTAACTCTGCTAGGCTATAGAATGCTTGGTTTCTATACATTGCGTGTAACATATGTTTACAAGACATAATTTTTTGATATTGGAAACATGTTTTTTGTTATTGCCTGTAGAAATAATGGCCATGTTGATGTGCATGTTGTATTCATAAATTGGTGGAACGGGAATTATTTTTATCGTACTTTTTTTTTTTTTTTCTACTTTGGATTTTTTTTATTGTTAAGGCTAACATACTGTTCATTCCATCCAGTCAGTGCTGAAAAGTCTCTTTATTATGGTGTTACGAAAATCATTCTAAATCTGTTGATCACGATGATTTTTTTTTTTTAGGAAATATGTATTTTTGTATATTTCCTGAAATGGCGTACCAGTTTCTTTTTTTGTTTTGTTTTATTTTATTGTTAAAAAAAATATGTAGTTGACCATGAAAGAATCGCAAGATTTGGTCGTGCAATGACGATAATCGGCTCCTGTTGATTTTTCCCTACAAATGGGAAGAAATCTTTTAATACTCAGTTTTTATTGTGAATAATGCGAAATGTATAACCTATTTATTATTGTAAAAGTTTTTTTCCTTATTTTCATCTATTTTAAAAATAGAATCACAGAAGAAAAAAAAAGACCAAAAAAATAAGGTAATGATTCATATACAAGGAGCACTCGATACACGGAGTGTTTCACATTTTTTTATTATTATTATTATTATTTACAACTTGAAACAGTAGTTTCCGTGCTACCAAAAAATTTGCTTAGTTTGGTACTACTGGTTGATTTAACACTTTTGTTTTCTTAATTTAAAAGTATACAGCTGTATTTTGTGCAGGCTGTGTTATAGTTAGTGTATAAGTTTTTTCATCTGTACATTTCATGACTTTAATTTTTTGTTTGTACATAGTGTAATATGAAATCAGCCTAGGACTTACCGATATATATATATAAAAAAAATTTTTGCACAAAATAAAAATAATACAAAAAACCCCGACGATTTAAAGTAAGGAATATTAAAAAAAACAAAAAACAAAAAAAGTGAAATGCTTATTTTCAGTTCGTTATTATTATTATTATTATTATTATTATTATTATTATTATTAAAAGTGACGTTTATTTGAATGCGTGGTGATGAATGCCGGGATTTCTAATTTTTCATTATTCACTGTACATATAATATTTTTTTTTCGTGTGTATGTGAGTGCTTGAATTTATTTGAGATCACCATCTTGCGTTTGGTGGGTCGATTTTGGCAAAGGTAAAAAAACAAACACCCGCTGATATTTGTACTATATTAAAAACAAAATACAACTTGGAACTGAAAAATGAAATTTTCAAAATGAAAAGGGAAAAAAAATAAAAATTAAGCTTCTTAAGAAAAGATTTGTGATTTATTTACTCGGTTATTCATTTGAGTTTGGTGCAAAGCTTTGAAATGTATTAGTGTTCGCTTGTACAGGCAAACTCTAGATTGACTCTTTTTTATGGACAAAATCTGTTGCTGAATTAATTGGTATTAGTAATGAACAGATTTGTTGTTACAGTAGCGATATCGATGTTACTGTATTTTTAAAGTGAGGTTTTGTCATGTGTAAGTGTGTTTTCAGGAAACTTGTATTTGTCATTTAACAGACGTTAAGCTAGTTGAATACTGTATACCAATTGTTCGTTATATTGATTTAAGCATAAAATTATTGAGATGGATAAAAGAAATGCAAATGATTGAAAGTAGACATTTGTTGTAAAATATATTTGTCTATTATGATGCATTTCACTCTGAAAATTGAGGATTTGGGTGGAAAAATGATGTGACACTTACGTCGTTATTTCTTAAAATGCGTATATTGAATCGTTTTAGTGTATAAGCATAAAGACATTGGGTTGCCTATATATATTATTTCTTTTTTTTTTGTTGTTTCACTTCCAAAACAATAGAAAAGATACTGATCTTTGGAAAAACGATGTAAATGCATGTTTAAATTGACTGGCAACTTGAGGCCTGTCAACTAAAGTTAAGATTTTTATGCAAATCTTGTTCATTTTCTTTCTATAGATATACAGCTGACAGGAATTTACTTTAATCTTAAATTTCAAGGTGCCAGAAGTTTTTGCCTTTTTTTATTTTTCAAAATTACATTTGGTACTTTTCGATTAGATGTCCCTACTACCAATGTTGCTACTTGGTTATGGGTTTATTCTGCAGGTTAGAAAAAAGGTTAGAAAAAAACAACAAATCATACATTTAATACTTTTTTTAACCTAACCTGCAAAATAAACTCATAAGCAAGTAGCAACACAAAAGAGGTAGGGGCAATTTAATTGAAAAGTAACCTACATTTTTTTAGTTATGCCGTTATTCCACTCAACTCCTAAATTTTAATCTTATTTGAATTTTGTTAGCTTAATTCTAGTGTGACGCTACAAATGCAAGGTACGTTCTTTACAACATACACTATCTAATAAGCCATACCATTGCTTTCTTAAAATTCTGGTTTTGTTTTTTCTGTATATAGAATTATGTAACGTAAGTAGCTTTTTGAGATTGTTTGCAACCTCTTTTCAAATGGGGGAACTAAATTATGGGTGCTTTAAAAAAAGTAATTTATATTTCTTTAAAGGACAAAAGAACATTTACTTCTGATTTTGTAAATTCAAAATATTGTATTTATCTGCATTTGTTGTTATATTGTGATGGTAATGGTAGCTTGGCAACTGCTAGATTATTGATTGACTATAAACTTCCTGCTGAATGTTTTTTACTTTAATCATAGTTTGTCTAGCAGGTGTGTGTCATTTTCATGTGCATCTGTGTGTGACAGAAAAGCTCAGTTCTTTGCAGATGGAAAATTAATGAGTTTGATGACAACAATAGTTTTCTTTAAAGGTTGGAGTTCATCAAACAGCTATTTTTGTTTATATGTAAAGCCAAAAAAGCAAAGGTAAAGTTAAAAATCGACCATGACTGCAACTATGGAAAGAGTTCATCTGGCACCTGCAACAGAAGAAGAAGACATGTATTCGGGATTTGGAGATTATCATCCCGCTCTGGATACTCAGGTCATTATAACCTATTGCTTGTATACACCACCCTATTGTCACATGAAATTTATGAATGAATTACCGTAGTTTTGTGAATATAAGATGCGTCTTGTACATGATTTTACACAATGCGCTCTTCCTTTGCTGCGTCTTGTATAAATTATAATAAACTGGTATGCCAAAACAACAGTAATTATTATATTACCGGTAAAATATAAAAAAATTGTATGAATATGTGTTTTATTTGGGCTCTGGTGTTTTTATTAGAAAATACATTGCAAATGGAGCTGATCACAGCTTGGGCTTCATTTTTCATTAAACTGTTTCTTAGGTGCATCTCGTGTGCATCTTATAATTGGGTGCGTAGGGCCGGATTGTGTGGTGAGGCCCTAAGCCGGGGGTCGGCAAGTAATTTTAAGTGGGGTCCGAATACTATTGAAAATGGTTATCGAGGTCCAGAAAAAAACAACTCATAATATTCACTAGTTTTACATTTTTATTTTGACTCATTTAAGAAATTATATAAAACGTCCTATTGTTATATCACGTCCTACGTCCCTACAGAATCAAGGAGAATCGTTGCTTATAGTATAGAAACTATAGATATTTGGCGGTCCAAGTTTTGCCCTTCCGCGGTCTGTATCCGAACCGCGGTTCGCCTGTTGCCGACCCCTGGTATAGATGAATAGTACGAACTGAATTAAATACGTCATAACTTTTGATCTTTTGTTTTGATACATTTGCTTTTAATTCGTTGTTCACTTTGATCTTCGTAAGGCATTTGACTCTGTTAACCACAAATTGCTGCTCCACAAACTTGAAGGTCTTGATATTCAAGGCAACATTCTCACCCTACTTCAATCTTATATCTCTGATCGTCTCTGCCGTCAGTCTTAATGGTACTATCTCTGAACCTTGGGTTCCAACCTTGGATGTTCATCAGGGTTTTGTCCTGGGCCCTCTTCTTTTCATCTTCTTCTTCCATGATCTCCCCTAGCGTGTCACAACTGGTAACAACTTGCTCTATGCTGATGATGCAAAGATTTTCAGGAGCATTAACGGCCTTGCAGATTCTCACACTCTGCAGAATGACATCCACAATTTCTGCTGTTGGTGTGCAGAGAATGCTCTTAACATCAACATCGGTAAATGTGCTCTTCTGCGTATCTGCAACAAAACTGTTCCTGTTTCAAACGAATATTTCGTTTGTGGACAAAAGCTTCCTGCCTTTTCTGAGGTTTGTGATCTTGGTGTGATTCTAAATACTTCCCTGTCCTTTAATGCCCATATCAAAAGCACTCGCTGCAGGGCTCTCCGTGCTTTGGGTACCATCATGCGCAATAGGATATCATTCCAGAATCCTCATACCTTCTTCTACTTATACAGAACTCTGGTCATTCCTCTCTTTATGTCCGCTTCCATTGTCTGAAGTGGTTGCACCACTGATCAATCAGAGGCCCTTGAGCGGGTACAGAAAATATTCTACCGGTTTATGAAATGAAAGTTCTCTCATCACCAATGTGCAGAACCAGTGTTGACCTTCAGTGATAAACGTAATGAAGCCGACCTGCGTTTTCTGTACAAACTTCTTCATAGAAAAATTGACTCGCCGGAACTTCTTGGCGAACTTGCTCTCCAAGTACCCAAACCTCTTGTCCGTTCTGCTTCTTTCAAGTTTTATCCTCCCCTCTATATCAAATTTTATAGCCGTTGTTCCCCACTGTTTCGTATCCAGGAACTTTTCAATTCTAACCCTGCCTCCATTGATCTATTCCCCTAATTGTTTATTTATCATATTCACGTGTCTCTATTCATCTTTCTAAAACTGTATATTTTGAATCTGTTTGATTTTATGTTATATTGAATCATGTAAACCATTTCTGTTTTCAATGTTTCACTACTATTATAGCAATTTGTTATTAGCACTTGCTGTAGTGCTTGTGTTACAGTTGTGCATTTTCAAATGCATTTATACTTAGCATTCTTTTTTATGCATTCATACTGTACATATATTGTTCTCGTTGATATGCTGTTAATTTTTTGTGTTTTATTTGCACTCTATTGTATCCGTAACTGGCCCCTGGGCTGTGTGATATCAACAAATATGAAATGAAATGAAATACTTTCTGAATGTTTGCAAGCTATATAAAGTTATTCCAATGTAAAGTATCTATCACAGAATACAGAGTAGACGAATGAGCACTCGATGCTAATTGGTGAATCCAAGTTCGATAGTGGCGGCACCAGAGTTCCATTCGAGGAATGTTGGTACTAATTAAATACTACCAAAGCATGAACGTACCCCATCTACAGAATACAGTACGGAAATTGCAGAGTGCCCTTGTGCCTACAGCTGCCTTTTCAGTTCAGCTTCCCATTTCAGTTCTAGCTTCCCTCATTTTATTTTTTCCTATTTTGAAGTTGTTTTAAGTATAAGTTGAAATATATACCAATTAAAATACAAATACAAAATTAAATAGTAATTTATTTAACAAAGTTTTCAAGTACAGTAATGTATAAACGAACAATAAAATATTTTAACAAACAAGAAAATATTTTCACAAACAAGAATATGTATTTACAAACACAACAGAAATGTACTGTATTATCGTCAAAATTGATTAAACAAACATTGTAAGTTATAGCTGTACTATGTGATAAAACACTAGGAAAGTATTTAACTAAATTGTACCAATACTCATATTGTTTACAAAAACACCATTTTTAAAAATCACATACTTAATAATTTTAACACATACTTAATAAATTTAAATAGAAAAATCGTTAAAATATGAGTGTAAAAAGTGAGAGTAATAAAGTTACAAGTATTACAATGATCTGTGCACATCGTTCTGAATAAGAAAGTCATTTAGTTGAGTAAAATACAAGAAATATGGGGGTGAATATGGAATAACAAAATAATAACAAAAATATGTTATCATAACAACACGAATGTAAGCAATAATAACTAAACTTACGTAAAATGATTACAATGAATTTTATTTTCCTCCGTTGACGGGTATTATTGATCCAGTAAATCTGTATTGTATAAAGGGCCTCAAAAAGTGTTTTATTTGTATACAGTCAATACTGCATGTATTGATTTGGTCAACTCTAGAACCACCACTGAACCGACTTGAAATTAACTTTTGACTATTATAATTGGTAAACTTTCTAAGTAGTTGTATGCTCGTCAACAATGACGGCCAGCAAGTTTTCCTGGTGGATATCATTGTTTTATATTCGCATTGCTATGATGAACGTCATAGATTTACCCATTATTTGTTATTTGTTTGAGAACAAGAGTTTATGAATTTTTAATATATGTATTAGTAAAATACCTATATGTTGCATTTTTTATTAAGAAGAAGAATTAGGCTTTCACTTTTTTCACTCTTGACATTTATTTTTGTGCCGTTATTGAAATATACTAGTTTCTGTTTACATAAAAATGTACGTTGCAAGACAGTTAGCATATTGGTTTTAAAATATGACAAAAAATATAATTTTAAAAAATTTTAAACATATTAAATAAATCAATAATGTTTATGAAAATAAGTTAAAATTAGTTTTAAAAAAATATTCTTAGCATTTTCCATAAAATTCTTATATTTGTATACATAAATAAGGTTTCCATTTGGGAACCAATGGCCAAATGCGTAGTGCTAAGTATGTGTGTGAGGAAGGTATACAACTGTGCACGTTAATAAGTTATGAGTCAAAATATCACTGTAACTAACATATAAACAGCCTTGGTTGTTTATATTTATTTATTAAAAAAGTTGTGTATTTTACATTCTAAATATTTCTGTAAAATGCATACCATTACTGAATCTCAAATTATATAATAAAATGACAATGACAATCTAAGCACACTGATAAAGAGATAATTCCCAATTGTGGTTACCATTAATGTGAAATATTTATAAATGGGAAACCAATTAGATTTGTGTACATGCACTAGGTTTTATACATGCAATGAATGTTCTCTAGTTATGGATACCCATTCCATAGCTATGGAAACAAAGAATTGTATTGCTTCAAACAAGGTACCAGTTATGGCAATAATAAAATGGGTTGTAATACACACATAGCTGTTTGAAAAGATTGAAAAGCTGCACTGTCACAATGTATACTTTGACAACGTTTTCTTGTCGTATAAATTTTTGAATAATTTGAGAAATATGAGGATTTATTCAATTTATTCATTTATTTCATCTTTGATGAAAAGTAAAAGGAGAATACTTTCCAAAACTGGCTGAAAAATAGGAAAATCACAAGGTGTGCAAGAAAAACACAAAAATTATATGCAGAAAGTGTCTGTCTCAGTGTAAATAGCTTGTTTTTGAAAGATTTATTGAAAATGAATAGATTTCAGTGCAAAATGAATATTTTCACAAGCAATTGAATTGAAAACATGCATTGAATTGTAAATTCTTTTTTGGATAGAATTTACATATACCTGCACTATGCGCTATTGTTCCCAAATGGGAACATGCTGTAAAATCTAAAATAAAGAATTTCAGTAAATTAGCTTATTTTCTTCTAATCTCATCTAAACAAATCTGCTATATACATTTCATAAGATTTGATTTACGATTTCATATGTTGGCAAATAATGGGTTAAAGGGTTTCATACAAACACACGTACTCACAAACAACAGAAATTACATAGTTTGTAAACTGTAGTACAGCATAGTAGATAAGTATAAAAATCAATTTTTTTTTTAGTTTCGACGTTTAGTATGTTAGGAATTAAATTGGTAACATCGTAGAGAAATATTGTTAGAAAGCAGTGTTTTGTTTTTTTAACCAAAAGTTATTTCATGTCAATCACCAGCTAATAAAACAGGTAGCTTTGTAAGGTTTTCCAAACCAAGCGCGATGTTAAAGCTTTACAGCGTGACGTATCACATTGCTACAACTTTTTACAAGCTTTCCAGCATACATTAGGTACAGATGACTTACATACTGGCGAATGTTAAGTGCTTATTGTGCACAGCACGGGTTTTTAAGCCAGGGTTTATTAATAATTTAAGTGTTGACTAGAAGAATAAAAACAAATTATATAGCGCACGTTCTGTATCTGAACAGCAAAAGATGTTTCTATGTGCATTGTCTGGTGAATACAGACAATTTTGTACATGACAACAGACATATCATATATACAGTATATCATATATATGTTCAGTAATAGACATATTATGTAGACAACAGACATATTTTGACACATTAACGACGTGCGTAGTAGTAGTAGTACATTAAGATTTGTATCTAGATAAAACAAGAAATATTTTATTATACATTGAACTTTAGGTTTATAGTATTAATTTGAAAAAAAGTGATAACAGTAATGAAGTGTACATTAAAAAATAAGCGTTTCTTTTACATGAAATAGCTTTGTTTTGTGTATACAGAACTGCACACAGTATACTGTTTGTAAAACCTAATTAGTCGGACAGCATAGCAATACTGTACCTAGTTTTGATTTGTAAAGAATGTGAGTGTAATAAAAGTTTTGAAGAAATGTGTATTAAAGGTGCGTGTAAAATAATAGAGCATTAAGATGAAAGTGAATCTTCTATTTGCGTCGGTAAAGAAATAAACAGTTGACATGAATCAAGTTGATTAAAAAAATCAAGGAAACACCCGTCGTAAGTCCCAAAAGACCTCCAATATCGCACAATAATTTGACCAAATTATAGCTTTCAATTTCAATGAATTTTTCAACGATATTCGTAGAAAATGAAAGGTCAACACCTGAAATTGAAGGTGTGGGCAAAGTGGTCATAGTGGACGTGTAGACAATTTGAGAGCACTGGAGTGGACAGGAGCAGAGAGGATAGGGAAAGTCTTTCATGTATCCTTGAACGACTTTATCTGCCATCTTGTACGCAATGGACGTATCGCAAGCAGGAAGATGTAATTTCCAATCTTCGATGTAAGGTACACTTGTCCGATAGAAAAGAAAATGTAACAAATGTTTATACTTATACATGTAAAACAAAAAGATTTGTTTCCCCAAAGATTTGAATTTTGACTTGTTTGCATTTATGTATATATGAAGCTTAAGTAGGGTAGATTAAGTATTATTGCAATGAATGTATACTGTAATTCGCTGCTTACCTGCAGTTCAATTGAGACATCAGTTTTGTCACGAGGCAGTGGTTTTCGCAAGCCATGACTTGCTCCTTGTTCCAACACGAACGACGCGTTAGGTTCACTCGATGAATCTGTTATGAACCGTAGCATGTGAATACGGAAACTACAGCTTTATGCATACAACTTATGTATAAGCGAGTATATTCACAAAATGCTTTTTAACAAAACGCTTTATACATAGTTTCGCTTAATAAAAATTTAGATTTATGCGATATTTGAGTTATTCGATATTCGATTTATGTGAGTTTTGAAAAATTTTATTTTCGAGTTTTGCAATTTTTTTTTTATTTGACTTGTGCGATTTTTGTTACATTAGACTTAGACGGTTTTCGATTTATGCGGTTCTCACTATGCGATTATGCGGTTTTTGGTCCATCTGATTATCATAAACGTCTGTAGATAGCAGTATATGTTCAATTCCCAACTCATTCACTCACTCAAGTAATATAATGCGTATAAAACGTTCACTTAACAGAATACTGTAGTGCTTACTTCAAATGCTCTAAATCGAATGAAGTTTGTAGTTTCACTTCTTATCACCAGCTGATCGCTGAAGCTAGGCGAAGAACCAGGAGTCATGAGAAACACCTGAAAGAAACCAAATTCTAGCAAAAAATTTCAAATCCCTAAATTAGGGTTTTTATATTGATTGGGTTTCTTAGTGTTACAAATTGACAAATTGAAGCGGGTGAAAATTGATTCATTCAGGTTTTCAAGAAGTTAATTTTTTGTTACCTGCCGACCGTAAGGTGGATAAGGCAAGTCATGGTCCATATAATATATTTTATAAGATGTCGATAATCCCGAATATTGTTGAGGTCCTGAAAAAAACACAGCAGAATTTAGGTGATAGTAATGTTGAATTCGTTGTTCACTCAAACTACAGTACCAGGATGATATCTTACCTACGTCTGTTTTTTTGCAGTAAACACCATTAATGAATAACACGTCGTTAATTTTTACGTTTTCCAACTTCTGATTACCTGGCAACATCTAGTTAAAATAAATAATTCTTATTAGAATTTCAGTGCCTTAAAGTGAATGGTTATTTCTT
Source organism: Cryptops parisi (assembly GCA_034695005.1). NCBI lineage: Eukaryota > Metazoa > Arthropoda > Chilopoda > Scolopendromorpha > Cryptopidae > Cryptops > Cryptops parisi. Next base: position 15,578 of record JAQIWH010003863.1, read on the forward strand.
TATTGTCACTTATTATTTCGAATAACAATGGATCAATAGGTTTTTTAAAATGAACCACGGATATACTGTACATGTTGTTTGACGAAATCTCATTTTACCTCAGTTATATCGTCGACAAAATTATAGTTATCATCTCTCATTTTAGTCAATATTCGTAGCTGTTCCTTAGTTGTTTTTTGGTGTGGGAAACGAAGAAAGTCGGAAATTCGAATATCGCTCAGTTTTATCTTATATTTTGCTTGATAGTTTTTCTTTCGTTTGACCAAAGTGACCGTTTCGTGACAAAAAATCATGGTAGGGAAAACGATGGTGTCATTTTCTTGGAAATCCATCACTATTCTGATGGGTTCGCTTAGGTAATGAGCTACTCGGTTTTGAAAATTCCAGCCAAAAAACACCAATTGAAGAAGCAAGGAAATTTTGTAATATAGTGACAATGTGGTTAAAGAACAACATTTTACGGCCTTAGTCGGTTTATCGTTCTCCTTTCGTTGTTTGTGAACTTTCAGTACTTTGCGATATATGGGATCTTTTAGCAATTGAGTATTCGTTATTTTGTTTTGTCGTTTTTGATAGAACCCATAAGCCACTTGTCCAACAGAAAGAATACACAGTCCGAGATAAAGGCCGAGATTTCCTCCGATGTCACATAGCAGTGAGGTAATGTCGTAGAGGTAGAACTGCCGGAATATAATTTTTTCGTTCGATGTCAACACATGCAACGATGTTAGGTGGTCCTTCTTTCCCAGTACAACTTCGCTAGATAAATAATCAATCTGCGTGCATCTCCGCATACACTTGCAATCACGACGTGGGTCCGTTTTGTACATAAGATCGGTCGCAGTTTGGTAGATACCCAAAGCTGCTTCGTTAGATTCACACATTGACAAATTAAGCTCTTCGGGATAAAATGGAAATCTGCAACCGAGAAAGTTGAAGCATTCATCATGCATGATTAATAATTTAGTTCAATGTTCAGCGAATTTGTACTTTTCTTAATAAAAATTCAAACGTAGACAATAACATAGGCTATATACCGCATTTCTCCGATTGCTCTTTAACCCCTTGAGTTTCGTGTTATACGGTATAACCGTTTTTAATTTAGACACGCGCAAGCAGACACACAAGTAATACACCCATAAAAATAATTTCGATTAATATACAGTTGGCTTACAGTAGATGACTTACCTGCAAGTAGATATTGCTTTAAATCGAGCATAAACACAATCTTTCACGCATTTTTCATAAACTTTAGCATTTGAGCATGGTGCCGCAGAAGAATCAAGCGATTGGTACTGAAATAACATAAAACAATAAAAAAAATAACCGTTGTAATTGAAATGCGTGGTTTTAATTTATAAGATATTAAACATATCTGTACAACATAAGCCTACTTTAAACGCCCAATGCTTACTTCTTTTATGTTCCCCTTGACGATCGATTCAGATCCCGTGAACACCACAAAAAACCGTTTATATAATAGATCTTTACCTATCTTAAGCTGAAACATAAAGTAGAAATAATAATAATAATGTAAGATGTATGAATCAAAAGTTATTTGGTGTCTAATGTAACTTAGCCGTATATCTGATTTTGTCGCTGTCGTGAAGGTATGTTAATTCTTAATTTGATCTGTAACAAAGTGGTGACTTGATTTTAAAATCAAGTAAAAATTACTTGATAAAAAATCTTATATAAATAAGAAATGTTATATAATTTTGTGGTTTATATACAATATACAATGTGTAGTTCGATAAATTTTATTCTTTATCGTAGTATAAAACTTAATATTTTGCTCAAATTGTGATGGTAAAGCCTTTCAGTATGCTGTACGACTCTTCTACTACAGTGATTGTTTCACTTACTCCGAAACTAGATGAGCTACAGCTGTCTTCTGGCTTGTGTAAAGTTATTGTATAGTAAGAATGAACTCCTTCATATTTCATTTGTTTATCTGTAGTTGAAAAATGATTAAGTATTAGTGATTATTTCATCGAAGTGTATTAATAAGGATTATTGAAATGATAATCCACAGAGTGGATTATCATTATACAGAGTGTACACTATGTAACCGCCCTTAATTTAGAGTATTTACAAAGCAAATGCTGCTTTTCATGTTTCAATGGTAGCGTACTACAGAAGGCTCCAGTTTTTGCCTAAATGTTTACTCCACCTCACGAGTTCCCTTTGTAGCGCTGATGGTCATCCAACGCAAAGATAGCGTCATTGCTCTCAGCAATGACGAACAAAAAGTCATAAAAGTTTTTTGAGGATGATGTGTATTCCCCAAGGAATTGTCTGGACCATCGGATTGTTCCAGTCAATGGATGTTATTTGCCAAAAACTTTGTTCTGGCGTTAGACACACGCGCTTCTGTAGTCATTTCAGAAGAAGGCGCGAGTTGTTGTGTGGTTTTCTGAGCTACCGGTTTTTTCGAATTATAACCGCTGTTATTATTGCAAATGTAGGTTTCCCCTGCGGTTACTATTCGAGGGCGGTTATTATTTATTTGTTTCGAGCGAGAAAGATGCAACATAATGGGAATTCTGTCTGAAATTGTGGGGAAAACTACACTTACACAATGTAGCACTGCCAAATCGGGTTCGTACACATTGCAACATACTGCATGGTATATTGAAAAACCGAACTTTTAAGTCGCGTGAAATGGGTTTACGTTCGAGTAACCATTGCAGGCCACGGTATTGTGTGTTTACATCGATCATTTGTTAACTTACCGTATATGGCATGGTAAGATAGTTACTTTCCTAAGATAGCGTTACACATGAAATCTATCTGGTTAGGACGATAATGTTAAATAATAGCCGCGGTTATTATTCGGGCGATTATTATTACATATACAAGATTTTCCTGTGGTTATTATTTGAGATCGAGTGTGATTATTAACGTGGCGGTTATTATTCGAATATAACCAGTAGTTTGAGTTCGAGTTTTCTGTGTGAGGTTGTGAGTGTTACCAAAGAATCTCACATAATGATGTTT
>JAQIWH010003864.1:0-18577 GCA_034695005.1 Cryptops parisi
ATCTTAAGAGCTGGTCACACTTAAGAGCTGGTCATAAGTGTGAGCGGTCGTTAAATGAGTAGAGTCTGTGTTTTAAATTACAGTTTTTGTTCAACAAGTTTCATAATAATAATGTGGTTAATGCATATTATTATGAAATATAACTATTATTATGACCTAGTTGTTTATCATAATTTGCATAAGATGCAACTAGGGAACACTTTTGTGTACAATCTTGAACAAGCCACGTCTTATATTCGCAAAAAGACAGTATATATACATAAAGCTTACAGTATTCCTAAAACTGTTTTTCATTTGTGATATTTTTTTTTTTACACTATTAAACGGGGGAATTGCTGAAGGTGTTTCTAAAGATGAAAAAAAAAGTGATTTACCAGTTCGAATGCTGTTCGAATGCGGTGAACAATGGCTTCAGATCCTAAACACTGCAAAGTGATCCACAGTGGTAGACAAGTAAGGCGCAGATAGGCATTGTAAGTCAAACCAGCAGCATGTAGCAATGAAGGTTCCATCGCTTTGAACAATGTCTAAAAGCCGCAGTTATGAAAAAATATTGTTTTCCAATTTATTAATACCAATATTAATTTATTTATACAAAGTGTTCCTGAAAGCTCTAAGTGAAATTTCAACCCCAGATGCTATGCATCGAAACAATGCAAAATGCATATGCATATAATGGGTCTGAAAATGCATACCCATTGGCATATCAAAAGCAATTATGAGACCACAAGCCTATGTATTTATTGAGACTTCACTCTTGTGATATCTTGGATGAGAAGCATTTTCCGACCCATGTTTATATGGAATTTTTGCTATTGTTTTGAGTGTAATAGCTGTGGTTGAAATTCAACTAGACCTTTCAGGATATACAGTGGTAAGATAATCATTGTCAAATTCAAAGGATACCACATAAGGAACTGATGGAAGACCTAGCCAAGTTCCTAAAGGCAGTGTCATACTGTCGGCTATCTTGGCGGGCTGTAAATGAAAAAACCTCAGTCAGCCGTTTACAGCCACAACAATATTACTAGAACTAGTAATATATGAAAATTTAAATTTTAACGGAAATGAGGAAACGGCTAACAACTATGGAGAGTCAGGTGAGAAATTATAACAAAACAAGATGTAAGCAACAACAAAAATGCTCTGCGGTTGTTTATGACGATAAAAAGCATGCCACTGAATAGGATTGTGTGAAACGATATCAAAATGTATGCAACGTAATTTTTGTTAAAAAAAAAAAAAAAAACAAGTCTTGACAAATGGATCGTCTTAAACCACAGAGAACTAAGTGAATTTAAAAAAAAATGATAATTTCACGTATGGTTTGTCCATAGGTTTGCATGCTATTCCAATTGGTTCAGAATGCGTCTTTGAACATTCAAATACGGTTTTCAATACGAACGAAGTAGCTGCAGCTTAAGCGCGAACTGCACAGGTCGTAAGCGACGTCACTCACGCCACGCCTTGAGCTGTTTCAGTTTCAATCTTCATCTGTAAGCAACCCATAAGAAACAACCAATCACGTGCCCTCTGAGTTGCTAGAACTCATGGGATGTTACTTAAGAAGAGGTGATGTGACGTCACTTACAGACATTACGTTATGAGTTGATACCGCAACTCCTCTATCCGCATTTGAATGTGCAACCAACCTTAACTCTAATTGGTCCAGCAATATAATTCTCAGTCTATGCCTAGAATCCTAGATCATGCCTTAGTGGCCTCATTTCATGCATGAACTCATAAACTGTAAAAAGTGAGTTAGTTCACTATGGTTTAACATGATCAAAATGGAAACTATGAAGCAAAAAATAATAACAACAACAATCACAAGAGGAAGACTTTTAGCCAGTCACGACAAGCGCAACTATTTGCTTTGTGAACTACAAGAAACAAACTTCAGATGATTATTTTATCAGTAGGCTATGTAAATGATACGTTTAATCTAACAATTTGTTGAATATCAGGTCATTGATGGTTTAATTAAGCAGAACTATTTTTAATAAGAAAGCCATGGCATCACAAAGACAAAAGTGACAAGTAAGACTATTTTTTATTGATATTTAATCCTAAAAAAGGAGAAACTATTTCAACCAAGAATCAAATAGGTTTATACTGTGCCGTGCCAAAAATGTATATTGAGCTAATGAGAAAAAATACGCAACCAAATCTATTGTAATTTGGATAGCAATCTTGTTTTTCAAATCAATTATCACTCATTTAAAATAGGGTTGCCACCCGTCCTTTATTTTAAAGACGACCTACAATTTGAACAATTTGTCCTTTACTGAAGTGATAAAGGAAAGGACACAAATGTCCTTTATTTCAAAAACAAATAAGTTTATCCATAAAATACTGAAATTTTTAGATATTTTTTCAATTTTCTTGAAACAAAATGTTTCAATTTCATTGTAACAATGAAACCAATTTCAACATAATAAATAAGAAAGTAGTACAGAATACTATACAAGTCACACCTGTATAACATGACATCTAAATTGACACCAAATAAAAATGTGATTTTGGGATGTCCTTCTTTTGGGACTTTAAAAGGTGGCAACCCTACTCATAGAGCTGGCGCAAGAAACCATAAAGCATAATTCTCTACCCTCACAAACATAATTTTATCACCAGTAAAAAATTTCTCAAAAGGAAAATCACCGGTGATAAACTAATGCAAAAAGATGTTATTTAAAATACTGCTTGGGAAAAAACAAAAGAGACCGAGCCTACGAGTCAACGTCTATAGCTGTTCAAATGCATTGTACGTTCAAATCGGCTAAAGCAGCAATGCAGCAGCTCAGCAAAAAATAAAAGATATTTCAAAACTCAACAAAAGGAAAAAGATGATCATAATCTGGCCACATTCCAAAGTATGTGCACACATAATAATCAACTAAAGAACACTGCATATGTCTAGGTAAAGAAATGGATGTCTAGATAAACACAGATGCATAACGCTACCTGTGTAAACATGAGCGCACTAACTGTGTCAGATGGCCATGCTTCAGGGTCCATCTCAAATGAGAGATTGCAAAAAAGAATTCAAAAGTTAACCTACAATACGTTTTTAACAATAACTTTTTTTTGTTTGTTTTTTCTTTTGTCGACTTGACAAGAACGAGAAAAAAAAATAAATATGGCAGTGACGGACTTACCAAGTTCGGTGTCGACACGAGAGACAGTGCTGCTAAACTGTGCCCTTCCACGTGAAGCCAAACGTTGCTAGTTTTGCTAATCTCTTGCAAGCGTTGCAAATTATCGACATGGCCTACGATAGGGGTTCCAGCGTTGGCAATAATAATCAGAGGCACTTTCTGAGCAGCTAAATCATCTTGAATGAGCTTTTCTAGAGCAGCTATGTCCTATGGAAACAAAAGTTTTACAACCACATCAAATTCTATAAGGCTAAAATAGTCATTGGCTATGAAGATGGAAAACAGTATTATATTGAAAAATCACCGATCGAAACAGCGAGAGACCAGAAGAAATAACTTAGCTATACTATTTCATTACAATACTCAGGACATGTAGACAGTTAACTGGTCATCATTGAACGTTTGGATTGTAACTTTGAATTTTACTGGTTTTACTCACCATTTTAAAATTGGAACCAAACACTGTATTGCAAGGAACAACTGATAGATTTGCCATAGGTAGACCAAGCTAGTAACAAAGAGAAACAAAGTCAAAATTTAATAATTAAGACAATGCGAAAAATGACAATATACTTGTTAAATTATTTTTTTTTTGTATATAATCATGATTTACTAGACAAGTTTAACAAGATTTAGTTATGGTAACTTATGAGGGTTTAAAATCTCTTATTTTTATACTCTTCATACTAGCTTCACTTGTGATTAAGTTGAGAGTTTGTGAGTGAGCGAGCTGGAAATTGAACGTATACTGCCATCTGCAGTTGTTTATGAGAATATGCTGTCTAGTCCAATATACCAAAAAACACATGAAACGAGCATAAACTACATATGTTAAAAAAAAAAAAATCGCTTGTAAAAAATTAATTGAAATTTGCAGAAATCAAAACTGGAATTACTCGAAACTCGCATGAAAAATTTAAATTCACATATATCAATCGAATGTATAAATAAATAGACATGTGCACAGAAATCAAACATGAAATTACTCAAAACACACAAATTAAATATTGAATTGCTCAAAAATTGCATAAATTTTAATTCGCATAAATCGAAACATGCTAAAATAAAAAATTGATTCTTTGCAACTGTAGTAGCATAATTACCTGCATGCATAAATATTGGCCAAGGCCACTTTTGGCAGCCGAACTGATATAAATGACAGGAGGTCTGGAATAAACAGCTTCGTATCCTTCCATGGCGTATTTAGGATAGCGGTAATTGAGGAGCAGCCTACACAATCTAACCAGACCTTCCCGCGGATCTTCGTGAAAGTAGATGGAATTCTCAAAGAATCTGGAATTGAATCGCTTCTCTTAGTTCTCCGAACAGCCATGTGTAAATTGAAGATCGTTGACGAAAAAAGAAGAAACCGAGCACCTGAACAGCCTAGAAATCCACAACCCTGTATCCGACATTATCCTAGTAGACAACTTGCGTAAATGACTAGATTCAAGCGTCAAAAGAAAAGTGGCGATGCTATGCGCGGTTATAGCGTACTTCCCAACGTCGTCAAATTCTCTAATAAGAGTCATGCTGGAAATGCAAAACGATAATCACAAATTTTGTATAAATATTTATATATATATAAAAATGAAATAAAATGTACATCAAACCACAATGTTGGACTCACTTCCTGACTAAATTGTTTTCATCTCCGTACAAAATTAGATCTTCAAGATAGTTAATTATTAACGAAATATCCGTATCCCTAACAAATAAAGAATCGTTCGTTGACTGACAACTTTTTGAAACAATTTATAGTTAAAAACGGCGTGTGCAATGTTGCAGAATGATTCCTACGTACTTCGCAGGTAGTGGTCCGAGACTTTGAACATCTTCCGTTTTAACGCGTTTGTGGTCTTCTCCTTTTCTGAAATTAATGAAAACAAAATGGTTTTGTAACCGTAAACTTACTAAATGGCGACCAACTTATTTAATCAAATAAGCCTTGGAAAACTTACTGGATGGCATCGTGTAGAATTTCCGTGCTATCGTTTGCCATTTGCGCCAATTCTGCTAATATTGGTTCCTTAAAATGCTAGGAAACGAATTATAACATTAACTATTGATTTCCGAATACCAAATTTTGAGACACATCAAATGAATATTTAAACACAAAAAAAAAACAAATATATCATATAAAAATCAAACCAAATCACGTTTTTCAATGGCATGTCAATATGACATTTATATAATACAGTGCATTATTATTTAATATGACATTTAAATTCAATCATGATTCCCATGTACGTGTCACTTCTCTAATAGGTACACGCCCACTAACAAGCACTTTTGTAATACCAACCTCCATTGATAGTTATCTTCTCCTAATCAATACGATTAACACAATAAAACCAAACACAAGCTCAAAATTAACTAATGTTTTCCTCTACGTGTAACCATCGTCAACCAATACTATCATTACCCGTCACGAAAAATCACCTGACCGTGAATTCGGAAGGAATCGAATGTAGCCGAGTAGCGTATATCAAACTCGCGTCAGTTTCATTTTTTAATCGACACGAGAATGCTTACGTTCATAGTTGTCGATGATCTTTCCCACACGTTATTCGGTTCTGTCGATTCGAGAACAAGTTTCCCATTTTCACCCACGTTGTTTTCCATTTGCACCGTCTCCGATTTGTTGACAATTTGATCCGCCATCATGAAAAAGCGACGACACGTTGGCAAATGACGTTTATTGCTAATCGTTGGTTTCTGTTCCGGGTCAAAGGTTTAGTCATTTCTTTTCAACGGGTGTTGGAAAGAAATAACGCGCCAATCATGGAGCGTCAAAAGACACACCCCCGTGGAATTTAAGTTAATAACGTTAAAAAAAAATAAAATCTGCGCGGGTTCGAATCCCAGTTATGCAAATTTTTTTCTCCGTTATTTTTCCGATTTTAATATATTAAAAAAAAAAAATTGAAATATTTTGTACATTTACAACTTATTTTTATTTGTAATAAAAAATCCATCAGAATCGAAACAATAATCAATAAAAACTTAACAAATAAAAAAAGTGCTGGTCATGCGAGTCTTAAAAAAAATTATACATGTATTGTACATTGTAAATTCCGAATTGTATTTTAAAATTATACCATACTAATATCAATTGTACCATACTATTATCAATTCTACCAAACTATAATAAGCCTACTAATATCGATTGAAAGCTTGCCCGGAATAACGTTGCATGTAACAATTCATAGTTTTGATTAAATGGCAAAAGAAGTATTCAGATTAATTGTCACATATTTGGTGCCTAATTTCGAAGTGATATATGTATGTTTTAGGCAGGTATGAATTTGCCTATTGACAGCACTAGCCAGAGATCTTTAATATCTACGCTTCGCTGAAGCGTAGATATTAAAGATCTCTGGCACTAGCTAGGCCCATATATGAAGCATAGTTTTCCATAATTATCTCAATATTGAATTTGTGTAACATACAACATTATTCTGGGCAAGCCTTCAATTGTATTATACTAATATCAGTGAAATAATAAATGTTTGTTTTTTTTAACATTATGATTCTATTTTGATCAATATTTTCAAAGTTTTCAATATAAACATTTCATGAACTCGTAGTTTAATAATAATACTTGTTGTATTATTAACTAAGTTATAAAATGTTATAACTACGATCATACACTTGTTTGTATATTAATTATCGTTTTCTTCATCCTGTTCTAAATTTAAATTTTCAAATTGCAACAATGATAAACTTTCACGCCTAATAAACAGCTGATTCTATAATAGTTGTGATTTTGTTGTGGAGCACCGGAAAAAAAGTGAATACATTTCATTCAAAGATGTGAATGTTTAAATGAATTTTGTATATTGACGAAAATCACTCCTCATTGATTTTGTTCTCGATTCTACTGATGCAGCAGCATATCTCAAAGGTGAAAACTATAATAATGGAATCTGTGCCCACGTCCAACACTAACGTTCCCATTCATGCCGCCAACGCTTATTTTACACTGATGTACATTGGACAAGCGTGTCTTATGCCTTTCCTTACTCTTTACTTCAAACATGTTGGCTTGTCGTCTTCTCAAGTTGGTGTGTTACAAGCCACTTATTCGCTTCTGTACATGTGTAGTTGGATTGTGTGGAACTGGTTGGCAGCGCGATTCAACAGGCAACATTCAACCATCATTGTATCGACCGTGTTATCAATCGTAGCTTATTTCATACTGGCTATCACCCCAACACCTTCGTCAAGTTCGTACATCGCCAAATGTTCATCAGGTTACGCGTGGAAATCGACCACTGATCAAAGAAATCCAAATGACGCAGCGACGTTTCTTGGAGACACGATGCAAAGTGAGATCAAAGCTAACTTCATAGTGGACAGTACTAAAAACGTGGACCTATTGACATCCACAACTTTGCAGATCACCAAGCTAGAAATGCATAAAATAGTGAAGAAGAACAAACCATTGACTCTGTCAACGATAGAGGATTACCCTGTCTTAAATTCAGCTAGTTTCTCGCAAATATTCAACTCGAGAATCTACTTTGGTGCGCATGCAGTTCCAGAAGCAAACACCGGAGAGAGTGATTTGGAAAAAGATGGAAACCCGATGTTACTTGTCAGACATCGAAGTCCCATTTTGAAGAATGTACCCGAATCCGATTATGGTTCTAACTTGGATGGATACGACAAACCGTTACGTTCGGCAAACTACGTTGGTAACACTGGACAGTTTAAAAAAGAAAATCTTCCTCAGAAAGATGTAGTTGAGAATGACAAAGTGAAAAACGGTGCTGAATATTTCAATAATGCGAATAAGCATAAAGACCAAGTGGGCAAATATCAACAAGGAGATTTTGTCAACTCGGATTATTTCAGAATGGTTGGAAAATATTACCAACCTGTGTACCAACCCGAATACAAACCATCTCGATATTCCAATAATGTTGATAATGACTATTACAAGAAAAAGCTTTGGCACAAAAGAGAAGTTTCCCATGGAAAGTCTGTAATTTCAATTGATACCAATTCTGCAAAAATTGAAAAGAATGGATACAAAGTGAAAATCCCAAAGCAAAACCAATCTCAACATAAAATGATACATGAAACACTTCCTCGCAAAAGAGACATTCAAAGAACTCTCCAAGAAAACTCCAACAAGGATGTCTTCAATTCTGTTCAAAACGAACAGCCTAACATAAACCGTGATAAAGAACTGAAAAGTAAAAAGTTATCCAGGAAATATCACCGAAAATTGTATTCAAATACCAACCAGCAATCTTTGGACTATTCCAAATTGAATGTGGAAAGACTAATTCCGTATAAACCATATTCTGATCCACTTGTTCCTGTGCATGAAAAAGTCGGTTGGAACAGTGGATATAATTCTTTCAACGCAAAAGATCAAATCGATCCGCAAAACCATTCCATGCTTGTCAAAGAACTACAAGACGTTCCTAAAAAAATGAGCAAACTAGTAAACGAACATGATGTACTGCAAGCGAAAATGAAAAAACGTAAACGGGAATATACCAAAATTTTGACAACCACGGCAACAACAAAGAACTCGAATCAAGTGTCAATGCAACAAGGAGTCGACAGAGCTATTTTGAATCAAAATGGAAGTGTGTTGGGCAACGTTTGGGTTTCGAACGTCAAAGTCAATGGCACTTTGATGTTCTTTGTCATGTACATTCTAGTGATTGCTGTGAGTGTGTGTTCGTCTCCTTCTTTGGGCATTGCCTCTGATATCTGGTATCGCTATTTGGACGCAATGGACGAAACGGAAAAATTCGAAGCCTATCGTCCATGCAGTTTGGTGCTTTCGGCTTTGGCAACTTTGTCTTTGGGAATCTTGATTGGCACCAGTTCGTGTCGAATTTGGCCAAGCATCGACGTATTTCCTTTGCACGTGGCTGCATTGGCCGCCACGTCATGTGTCGCTCTTCTTCTACTGTTCTGTTTTCCAAAAGTGAAGAAGAAATTCATCCAGATCACGACACCGCTCCAACACGCGAAAAGTCTGATGCATCTATTGACCAACATCAACACGAATATCACTTCATTGAGTTTGGTGCAAAGTACCATGTGGCACGCGAGTGTTTCCGACTTCATTCTATGGACGGTGGAAGATCTGGGTGGTGATGGCTATCACGTTGGTATCGTGGTCACCATTGGTCTCCTGTCGGAAGCCGCCGCACCAAGAATCACAGTCAACTTGCTGAAAAAGATGAAAATCGAAAAGTGTTTGCTAATTTACAATTTGCTGCTAACTTTACAACTCTTTTATTTCTCTCTCGTGTGGAGTCCTGGAGCCGTGTTCTTCGGCCAAGCCTTGACGGGTTGTTTTGGAGGAATCAGGCGACTAGCTTTCAACTCGATCATGACTCAGACGCATCCTGGACTAACTTATCAGGTGAATAAACGAGTTGCGTGAATAAACGAGACTAGGAGATATCGGTAATGGATCATGTATTCCTATAGTTAGTACCTTCCGTTCCAGAGTGACGAACGTTTAATTTTGAAGATGAAAATACTGCCTTCCATATAAGAAACTGAAATTTAGTCCCATATATAAAAATTAGCAAGAAGTGTGGTTCAAGTTTTCTAAAATTAGAAAAAAATCCAAACCAAACGACGGATAGAAAGTAAAATTTGTAAAATTTGAGAAAACCCTAAACCATTGTATTGCAATGTTTTGGTCTTCAGACCGTAAAATAAAAATAATAATAATAATAATAACCATGGACAGAAATTGAAGCACTCAGAATTTTCAAGTCATAGATTTTTACCAATACGTTCACAGTGACTTAACAACTTCTAACTCTGAGTGTGTCAACTATGACAATGGTCTGGTCACACGACGTGATTAATTTCTCCTGTCATCCATTATCCGACTGTTCAAATAACGGCAAAGATTTTTGTCAAAGACTTTAGGGTTTTCTCAAGTTGACACACAACTCGAAGCACACATGTTGTTGCTTTCCACGTACTGTAGGCGGACCAAATTTGCCAAAGAGTGTTGACACGCACAAACTTATACGTTCACTACTCTCGAACAGAATGTCGTACAAGGATGCAACTATTAATTTAGCAAAATGTTCTATCGCTCCACGTCCGTTACATTGCTTATTCACGCATAATTCAAAACAGTGACAGAATCTTTTGATCACACCATGTATTATTATTTCAGGTGAAAACCACGATTGACGTTGTATTATGTAACATTGGCTGTAGCATGGGAAGCATTTTTGGTGGCTTGTTGTACGGTGCTTCTCGCTCGGCCGGTAGTGCAATGTACAGATATGAAGCCATCTTTGCCCTCTCCCTGAGCTTTATAGTGTTTTTCTTCTACAAGTTTCTACCTTACAAGAACGAACAAACGTATGAACGTGTCCTAATGCACAAAAACCCAATCGATCACGTAGCATCGTTGAGTGTGGTGGAAAGTGATATGGATGAAGATTGGTTGGAAGACGTTATACGAAAAAATACACGTTCGCCTAATAGCTTTAGCATAGAATCTCCCGACATAGAAGCTATGAGTAGCAAATGAAATGTTTACAATTTTTGTATTACTATTTATTATTATTATACATAGCATATGTCTTGTGATAATGTTGTAATGCAAACACACCGTATGTAAAATAAAACTAAGAGCATGTATAATGATAATTGCTGTCTCGCGATAATATATTATTCCTCTTAAAGATTAAATTATCAGTTCGACTTATCAGTTCACAACACAAGTATTTTAAGGACAATATCTATAGGACCGAAATGGTTGAGAACACGAGAAAGTTTAGTCCAATAATATCGGTATTGATAAATATTGTCTGAACTTTTTATTTTCGTTTCTAAATTTATGTCTCTCAGTAATCAATTGTAACAAAACTATGGTTAATTAATAGAAATCTCAGAACAAACCAACCATTTAACTAAATGTCGAAAAATTTATAGTTGAACCTGACTAAGAATTTATTAATGTTCCCACGTAAAATTAGCTCTATAAGTCATAAATGGCTGTGCATCGTGGACGACTTTTACGTGGGACACCCTATATAATGTACAAGTTTCGATGATTTGACTAGATGAAAAAAAATGTTTCATCTATTACAAGTACATCAACTTTCATAATCTGGAAAAACAAAAAACGGTAACCTATCAAAAATAAAATACAAAAACAGTATAGATAAAAACTAACAATTTATTAGGAATATTTATTTAACGAACATTTCGTAAAAAATTTCATGTATATTATGTATGAGCATTTCTGAAAAATGCTCGTAATGCTAGTGGCACAATTCTTGAGTAAAATTTTTTACTCAATAATTGTAGGCTACCAATGTCAACTAAATGTAAAAAAATATCGCATAAATAGCGAAATTGTTCAGGTGAGAAAATTTAATTTGAAGTGATAAGCATGACAACAGCACTTGAACAAAAAACGCTTTTTATAAAGGCGTTTCTACGAAGAAGTGATTTTAGCGTTATCACTGTTAATCAGTGTTGTTATAAAAGCATGCAAACGCTAGCAGAGCAACGACAAACATTGTCAACTTGTCAACATGTCGAAATCAAAAGACGAGTGCTTGGTGGAAAATCTTCCAGATACCAAACCCGTCACCATTCACAAACCGTACATCGTTTACATTCTGTGTGCAATTCTGACGGTATTTCTGTTAGGTTTGATGTTCATCGGTATATCGGCATATAGCCACAAACAAGATAGATATATCATCATCCAAGAATTTGAAACGTTTGCCTACGGTAAACCCAGAGAACACAAACAGGATGAAAAATACAACTCTATTACAAGCTGGTTCGTTATTTTCAAACATATGGAATGGAACCATGGAACACAACCAGCTAAAGAAATGGAACCAGCTAAAGAAACGGAACCAGCTAAAGAAATGGAACCAGCTAAAGAAACGGAACCAGCTAAAGAAACAGAACCAGCTAAAGAAATGGAACCAGCTAAAGAAACGGAACCAGCTAAAGAACTAAAACCAACAGCTAAAGAATTAGAACCAGCTGAAGAATTCGAACCAACCAAACCAAATCCAACTGTCACCGCAACTTCACATGTCAGTGATTCTACACCAAACTCAAAACGAAAGCGAGAAGCACACGTTGATGAACGTTGTTCGATTTCGGTTGACTCTCGAAGCGATTGTCACCCAGAAGCTTACGCTAGTCAAGAAAAATGCGAAGCCAGGCACTGTTGCTGGAATCCCAATGCTGTTCCTGGGCCTCCAAGTTGCTTCTACTCTACGGATTACGTAACTTACGAAGTGGTCAATCAGACCCAAACTGAAGCTGGTTTCACAGCTTTCTTGATACTTGCTGGCAAAATCTACTATCGCGACCCCGTTGAACTCTTACGAGTAGATGTGACGATATCGGCTGGCAAATACACAAATCTCAAGGTAAAGTTAGTTGAAAAAAAAAGTTAGTTTTTAGTTTCTTTCAGCAAACTAAAAACAAATATACAGGATAAGTCTTTTATCGTAACACACCCTAATATTATGAACACAAAGCAAAAAGTAGCAAACAAATGTGTCAGGCAAATATTGTTTGTGCACGAAGGGCCTTTCCAATGGTGCTATTTTCATTGACCTTAAATTTAATTTTTACGAAAATTCCAATGTTAAATTTTAAACAATGTGTCATAGGTATCAAGTCATGTTTATTCACGACCCCTTTAATCCGAATCCACTTTTGTTTTATTTATTTCCAACAATGCAACCGAAGTACAAATAAAAATTGATACAACATCGATACTTTTTATTGATACAACGATAAAGAGTAAAAGTTGCGCTGCCCCTACAACAGCTTTGCTGCAAGTCACTTAGACTATGCATTGGAGATAGTTTAGTTGCTACATGGTTAATTTGTTTGTTGAATTAGTTGCCAAATACGAATTTAAAGATGCATCAAAACTATGAAGTAAAATAATTCCACTGAATAGCATGTGCGACTTGCAGAGAAGCTGTTATAGAAGCAGCATTAATTTCAATCTGTATTGTCGTATCAATTTTCATTCGGTTGAATCTTTGGAAATAATAAAACAAAAGTGGATTCTGACCAAATGTAGTCGTGGCTACAACTTTCTAAATACAACTTGATACCTACGACGCATTGTTTAAAATTTAACAATGAGATTTTCGTGAAAATTAATGTCAAAGCCAATGAAAATAGCACCATTAAAAAGGCTCCTCATACACAAACAATATTTGGCTGACACATTTGTTTGTCCCGTGCTTTTTCATAATGTTTGGTTGTGTCACGATGTTTGGTTGTCTCACCCTGTATACACAATGTGATATACACTTAGTTACATCATTAAATATAAGATAACGATAGCTATCTTTGACAAATCGACATTTGGCTATATGAATATGATAAGTGTGTGTTGTTACATAACACTTCAAATTCAATGTTTATTTAAAATGCAATTACTGTATAATTAAACAATGTCAACTGTTAATGATTACCTGTTGATAATTAGTAACCAATTGAAGAGCGGTGTTAAGTAACATTTTTATAAAAAATGACCTAGAAATATTTTCGAATGTGTCAGGTGCAATTTTATCTTTTTTTACGCATAATTTTGAGCAAAACAAACTGATGTGCAAATATATTCGTGCAAGAAGTGTGACGTAGCCCATAAACAACAAATTCTTTAAATGCGTTTTCTTAAAAATTGTAAAAAATGTTACTAAACATTTTACACCAGGCCCTTCATTTATAATTATACCAAATACTACAGTATATACAGTATTTATAAATCAAAATGGTTATTGACAAATATGTTGAATGACATTGTGGTAGATGCTTTGATGGTGCATTAATCTAGTACTAGTGTATAATGAAAATGATACTATTAATAATCCATGGTGTCAGCTACATATGAATACGTATATCAAAATATTAAAATGTTTGAATGCTAAACGTAGTTATAGTTAATGATATTTATGATGTCCGACAGTGTGTATTAGGTACAATATATAACGTATAATAAGTACTGTATATTATACACAGTACGAGTATACTCTAGACTCTAGAGTCGAGGTAACTTCTAGCAATGTTACTTTTTAGCAATACTGTCAGTCAAGATTGAATTTACAATTAGAATTTCATAAGCTTGTTTTATATAGATATATGATGCTCAAAAGTCTCGTTATGAAGTACCCAGCAAACCAGTTGGGTACCAACCAAAACCAAAATTAAGTCAACCAGCAACTGACTACGAAATATCCATCACTCACCCATTAAGTCTTGTTATCAAGAAAAAATCTACTGGACGTACGGTGTAAGTCATCTTTTTCAACAAATGTTAACTTTTTTAACATTATAATAAAAATGATTATTTTTTACAGATTTCAAACAAATTTGGGAGCTTTCATGTACAATGATCAGTTCATTCAGATTAAGCTTCCATTGGTCTCTAAACAAGTTTACGGTTTGGGAGAAAGAAGAGGTAATTTCCTTCGTAGTGTCGAATGGGAAACGTCCATCCTCTATAGTGCCGACCAATCACCTAGAGTGAGTAAACGTTGCATTAAATTACTCATACTTTCCAATCAACATTACGAGTCCACACTTTCAATTAAGATACAAATATTCAATTTCCAGGACGATTCGAATTTGTATGGAAGTCATCCGTTCGTTTTATCAATGCTTCCGAATGGAAGAACACAAGGCATATTGCTTTTGAACAGCAATGCAATAGGTACGTAATTTGCAAGTTTCCTAAACTGTGTAGTTTTAAAAAACTGGTTTGGCAAGAAGCTGATATCACAGTGATTCACAAGTAGCTCGACTTGTCACACGAAAAAGTTGCGTGTGACAGGGTGCCTTTGAAGTCTGTAACTGAAATTTTGGTGAAAGTTACTCCCCGTTTAATTTTTTTTTTGTATATCGAATTTCGTAATACTCTGTATAATAATATTTCTAACACCCACTGAATATCCGTTGTTCTTAAGAATTGTACAGTATTATTAAATATTATTTATAATTTCAGAGGTGGTGCTTTCACCAACTCCAGAAATTACTTATCGCGCACTGGGTGGTATTCTCGACTTTCATTTCTTTACGGAAGCCAGTCCCAATGAAGTTATCAGCGAATACGTAAAGTTCATAGGATTGCCCACGTTACCGCCGTACTGGTCTTTAGGATTTCATCTGTGTCGTTGGGGTTATCAGTCAGCTGCAGGAACCCGTAAAATATGGGAAGACACACGAAACGCTGGCATTCCATTTGTAAGTGTAAACTGCTTTGAATTTACCGTAATTTCAAAGCATTGATACTGTTTACACGTAATGCTTTGACAATCTTGTAAGTACAGTACCGGTATGTTCCTAAAGTTACTGCTTGAAGAAATAAGAAGTTTAAAATAAATGTTTTGACAACATCTCCATATGCATATATTTATACAAAATAGAAGTAACTTACAGTACTTACAACTTTCACAGTTTATTAATTAAAGGGCTCTGGAAAACATAATGAAAGTCACTCTTTTTTTCAAGAATGACATTTTTTACATGAAACTGTCCCTCAGTACAGTTTACTAGCTTGTTACTTTACCATTTTCTGGATTTTCCAGAAAATGGCAGCATAATATAGAGACTCCTCACCTTGTTTCTCAGTATAGTATTCTATGAAGTTTCTTACCAGAAAATCGGCTTTCCTGAATAATTTCACAAATTTAGCTTATCATTATATTGTCCGAAGCCCTTCATTTGTTTGTTTTTTGTTGTCAAAATTAACCTCAGAGATGCTTGTAAACGTGTTTTGCAATGCAGCTAAGTGTTTTGTGGTTAGTCGATACACAAAAGGTGCATATACAGGTCCATATGCAGTATAGAATAAAGAATTTAAAATTTTAAGCAATGTACAATTTTTTTTGTAATGTATACAAATATAGCCAACGTATAATCTTGCATTGAATTATTTATTTGAAATATGTTTTATTTCGCCAAATAGATTGTGACTTTAGGGACGTCCTGTGTAATATAATAACTATAACAATGCTCTAATTCACAATAATATGTATAATATGTATCAATATAATGTATGTCCAGTTTATTGTTGCAAAACTACGTATATATTACCGTAATGTCCAATTGCTAACGATTCTTTCACCAATAGGATGTACAATGGAATGACATCGATTACATGGACAATCAGAGGGACTTCACTTACGATCTAGAAAAATTCCATGATTTGCCCGAGTTAGTCAAAGACATTCACGAGGCAGGAATGCACTACGTAGTGATAATTGTAAGTTATTTAGTCGACAAATGCTAAAATGTCATCATTGCATTTTATACACATTTCGAAAATGTTTTAGGATCCAGGTATCGATCCTAATTCGGTCAACAACTCTTATCCACCATTCGACGATGGTGTCAAGCAAGATATATTTGTGAAAAATCACAAAGGAGACATATTTTATGGAAAAGTAAATATATATTTAGTTTTGAAAACCACTATAAAACAAACATTTTTAGCTATCTAATTATATATTATATAATTTAATTAGGTATGGTCACCTTATGGGGCAGCATATCCTGATTTTACGCACCCAAACACAACACATTATTGGACTGATCAATTACAGAAATTTCATGACAAAATACCCTATGATGGATTATGGATCGTAAGTTAACTTGAAATTTAATGAACCAAAACGTACGTACTTTAATGTCACATCAATACTACGTTACATTTTTTTAGGACATGAATGAACCTTCCAACTTTCTGGATGGTGAAAAAGATGGCTGTCCTGACCATCCTCTTGAAAAACCTCCTTATGTTCCAGGTAATTCAGTTAAATTTTATACTTTTTTAAAACTAGTGATTTATATTGAAATATCTTGTTCATATTCGAAGACGTGAATGGTGGAAGTCTTCAACATAAAACACTGTGCATGACCGCCAAACACCACATTTCCGAACATTATAATGTGCACAATTTGTATGGGGTCGCAGAAGCTAGTGTAACTAACTAGTAAGTATGATTACTGTAGTTGAAATAACTACGCGTTAATGTTGAGTGAGCTTATAAACAAACATTGCCATCCCTTGAATCGTTTAATTCAGTGCGCTGAAACAAATTACTAAGAAACGTCCATTCATAATATCCCGATCATCATTCGTTGGGCATGGGCATTACGCGGGTCACTGGTCTGGTGACAATTTTGCTACATGGTCAGACTTACAAAAATCAATCCCAGGTAAACAAATATTCTCAGTGTACCGTAACCATTCTGATCAATCTAACTTATCCAATACATAAATCAAAATATCAAATTACACTGTAGTACTACTCGAGTTCAACATGTTCGGAATTCCAATGATGGGAGCTGACATTTGCGGGTTCAACGATGATTCCGAAAAGGAATTATGCCAAAGATGGATGGAACTAGGAGCATTTTATCCATTTTCTCGTAACCACAACACGATAGGCACAATAGTAAGTTAAGAAATTAATTAATATTAATATTTATCAATCCGGCCATTTTGGTAAGCATCGATGATTTTACGATATATCGTAAGGTAATCGTAACATTCAACAGTTTGTGTTGAAGGTGATGTCATCTAAACACCCCGTGGTTACCATACCAACCACGGGGATTTAACTAGTTAACATTATTTTATTGTAGCTCAATGAGCTACTATACTATAGTAGCAGCTGAGTACTTACGTACATTATAGATGCACGTAAGTACTCATTCCTCTAAACCTCATGATTTTGAGCTGCGGCTTATCCAGCAGAAAACATGATACGTTAATGATTATTTGTACAATTACAAAAATTAATATTATAAATTTTGTTTTTGTTTTTAGCCACAAGATCCAGTGAGTATGGGAGAAGAAGTAGTTAGTTCTTCGAAAAAAGCTCTTCAAGTTCGATACTTATTTCTGCCACACCTGTACACATTATTCTATAGAGCTTCTATATTTGGAGAAACAGTTGCAAGACCACTTGTCTTTGAGTACGAATAATCTTATTACTTCTACATACAGAATATCGCATAATGCAGCTTCAGTTACGTACAACATGTTCTGTTACAGTCTAAAACATAATCTCAAGAATTAAATGTACGCGTACATGTTATCGATAATCTATAGAACCCAAACACAGTAGCTCACAGTTTTAGGGTTGGTGTCACCCAGTGCGGTAACTGATGGTGTCACCTCCACCCCATAGGGTCAACGTTGATCAGTGACTTAAAAACGTTAAAAAAAGTAGGGCTTTTGGTGGTGACAAGCATTTCTGCTAGAACGCTATTAAAGAAGTAATGAAGTAAACTTAAGTAAATTACGTTATTTAATCACCAATTTACCATCCCCAGGGTTTCCGTAAGTACGTACTTAAGTACAAGTACAAATACTTTCTGAATAGGTACTTTAAAGTTCTTTAAAATAC
>JAQIWH010003865.1:0-18571 GCA_034695005.1 Cryptops parisi
ATACACACACACATACATACATTATATATATACATTTTTAACATACTCGTTTTAAATTAATTTTACAAATTTATTTCGCGTGTTTTTGCAAGTGCATTGCATTTGTACAAAAAAAAATTATAATTGATAATACAAAAATTAATAAAAATTTACGAAGTGGCCTACACTAAATTGTACTGCGAACAATACAACAGGGCTATTATAATACACAGGAAAAAACATTTAAATTAAATACAAAAAAATGTCCACTTCCTGAAAAGGTCACAATGAAACATTTTTTTCCACATAAGAACCTATTAAAATTTATTCTCACTTGAATCACTTAACATTTCTAGTGTTGTTACATCATCAGGGATGATCCACTTAATCATGTTATGTATTGGACATAACATGATTGCAAAACGACTGATAATCACACACTGACATTATAATATGTGTATCATATATAATATAATATTTTTATAAAGATCGGGATTTGATACCAAAACATATGTAAGTTAGTAACGGGTTATTATTAATATTAATAATAATAAAATGAAAAATAATAATAATTATCGCGGTAATGAAATTTAATAGATCGATGTCCCTTACCTTGACAGTGTGACATAATCGAATAATAATAATTATAATTTCCTGTTCATCAATGACGTGTTAAAAAAAGAAGTCGAAACATTAATTTCCTCTGGTGACAATTTTTCGTCTCTCGAGAAACGTATTGTCGTTTTGTTATGTAATCGATCTAAAGAAGAAAAAAGATAAATCGAATAATGATTAAATCGTCAACGTATATTTAAAGTGGACAACATATAATTATGTTATATAAACAAAATTAAAAAGATTTTTTTTTATCAATATTGATGAAATTTGAGTTTTATGCGGTGTATGACATTGTGATTTTTAAAATTAACACTTGTCGTTTGAGAAAAAAATGTGATCATCCTCGATATAACGCGATTTTTTACTTTGATAGTGTCCTCGATATAACGCGATTTTTTTAAAAAAAAATTTTAAAGCTTCATTTGTGCATTTGTGAGCTGGGAATATATATTGCCATCTACAGTCGTTTATGAAAATAATACTGTATAGTCCAATAGGACCACAAAAAAAAAAACCGCATTAAACGAAAATTTTCTTCCAATAAATCAAAAACCGCATAAAGGTTCGATGTAAAATAATCGCGTATATAAATAAATAAATCGAAAATTGCAGAAATTCAAAATAGAATTATACTCAAAGCTCGCATAAATCAAATATCGAATTACTGTCAACGATCGCATAAATCGAAATTCGCATAATGTGCAAAAACAATAAACAAAAAGGAATTACTGTACTCGATAACCGCAAAAATTGAATATCGAAATTACTCAAAAGATCGCGTAAGTTTTGATTCGCATAAATCAAAACATGCAGAAATCAAAAACTGATTTTTTTGCATTATGTACATGCAATATAATCTGTATATGAGACAATAGAGTAGGCTATATAAAAATATGCGTTTTCAATTTACTTGTTCTAAAGGCATGTCACACTATTTTATTTTTATTTTTTATTTTATAATTAAACATTCAAGTGAGCAAACAAATACACAAAAATAACATACAAATATATGAAATCAAGTGAACAAAACATGGGTAAATAGTTTTTTTTTAAAAAATGTGTACAACTTAAAACACAGTTAGAATGAAGACATATAAAAAATAGTTTCTAATGGAAGTTGGTAACTGATTCCATAAAAAAATCGAATTAACGGATATCTCCCTGTGGCAATGTTAGAGACATTTAAGATTTGAATTGTATATAAATATTGTTGTCTTGTATTTTGAGCACTAACAATATAATTTTATAATGAATGCTGTAGATTACGAAAACTATTAGCAATAGAACACAGACGAGAATATACAATCATTTTTTTATAGATAAAACAGTTTTAACTCTTAAAAAATTTGAAATAGAATGGTAACAGTTGAGGTCAAATAACAGTCTCACATGGCGATTAAAAGAAACCTGCAAACGATTGATTCTAAATTGCGGAGTGTCACCTCAAATAACTGCACAATAAGTAAAAAGAGAAGCAAGTTTAAATTTAAGATAATGAACCTTTTCTTTGTGAGATAGAGTGCTTTGAATTCTCTTAGTCAGATAAAGTTGCCTATTAATTCTAAGATTTAGTTTTTCAAGATGGGATGCAAAAGAAAGATTAGGTCCGAGCGAAAGACCCAAAATTCGAACATGTTCCTTGGTATCATTAGAAGGATTGGATAAGGTTAAAATTTCAGTCTTCTGTTGATTCATAAAAAGGCCATGCAAATTACTCCAGGAACTAAAAATTGCTAAATCATTTTGAATATGGTAACTACAAATGTGATTTTCAAATTTAGGATGAACATAAACAAGGATGTTATCGTCGATGTAAGAATAGACATTAGCATGGAGAGGCAAATCATGTATAGAATTAGAAACGATATTATGAAACACAGTTGCATTTGGTGACCCTTGTACTACACCTCTAGAAGAATCAACTGTGGAGTCTGGGTCATCACGAATTTGGAACTTTCTGCTGGTGAAATAATTATTTAAAACATGCATAGTATTGATAGAAACCCCCAAACCAATACATGCAGTAAGAACAGAACGTCTGTCAAAAGCCTTGGCCATATCAGTCATAACCAAGGTAATATTATTTATTTTGGGATTATAGATTATAAATTATTTTGAAATTATAAGTGAAAGATATAAGGTTAAAACCAAGTCATCACGTGACTTTCCCTTAAGACCATATGAATGAGAATTTGTGGTATGCTTAGACAAAACATCAATTTCATGAAAAAGTGATTTATCCAACACTTTAGCCAGAAAAGGAAATGATGCAATTGGCCTATATAATTGAAAATTACCCACTGGACCGCCCTTGAACACAGGAAATTTTGATGGATATATGCCCGTTTCACTTATAATTTGCAAAATCAAAGAAAGAACTATTGACATACAAGTACTATACTATATACATATACTACAGTATGTGCATACTATATATACAATGATGTAGCAAGTTGAGCAATATGTGAACAAATGTGATGTCGGCTTCTTCCCTAATAAAAAAAAAACTGGATGACAAGAAGCTGACGTCACAGTTGTCCACAAATTTCTCGAGATGCCATACCTAAAATTAGGTGTGCAGATCTTCATGAAACATGAGAATTTTGACTAAATAAATATGAAATATAAATAAATAATGTCCTGAGATCGAACCAAGAACCTTTCATATACCAGACGATTTGGCTTCTGAGCTACCGGAACTGAAATATACTATTTAATATAAAAAATAATTAATATAAACCCCACCTGAAACTATCATAATGTACAAATAATTATTATTTGCTGTCTGCAAAAAATCTCTTCTCTTTGTGCACTTAGCGTTTTTTTATCGAGTTATGTAATACAATCATGTGATGATTTCATGGTCATTTCACTTCCCTTCAAAATTTAGGATTGCTATTTATAAAAGAATAAAATTATAAAAGTGTTATATAAAAAAAAAAGTAAAGTTTCACATTTATTAATTTATTTATCCTATAAACGTTTCTTTTTCTTTTTATCATATTTATTATATTATTATTTTTTTTTTTTTTGCATAATGAGATTTGTTTCGCTGATTAACATTCACAAGGACTTTCACACATGTTGACAACAAGCTGAATGACACCAAAAACACATGTCAAGTCGATATCATATATATTTTAAATTTTTGTTTTTTATTTTATAAAAAATATTTTTGAAATTATAGACATATTTTTAAATAATTTACTTTTTTCGGTTATTTTTGTTATACAGGGTGTTTCTAAAAGGACTAGGTCTAGTTAAATTTAACCAGATGTAATGCATCAAAATGCAATTTTTTTATTTGATTTATTTATTTATTAATTGATTTATTTAATGTCACATGTTAATGTTTGTTTAATTAATGTTCGTGTCAATTTTTTACATTGGACTTTAGCAGTTTTTGATTTATGCGGTTCTCACTTTGTGCGATTTTTGGTACATCTGTCTATACAGTATACGTCTGTAAATAGTAGCACACGTGCAATTCCTAGCTCACTTACTCACAAGTGAAGCTAATATAAAGCGCATATAAAAAAAGTAATATTGTGTATGTATGTGTATACAGGGTGTTCCTAAAATGTCCAATCAAATTTCAACCACAAAAGTTATGCATCAAAACAAAGCAAAATTTATATGAACGTGAGTTGAGATAGCCGGGTGAAGTCACAAAAATGCATCTTATGATCTCATAATCATTGTAGATATGCAAATGAGTATGCATTTTCGGACCCAATATGCACTTTTTGTTTTGCGTAGCATCTGAGGTTAAAAATTTGACAGGACTTTAGAAAAACACGTTGTATAAAAAATTTTAATCATTATATAATATCAACCAATCGAACACATTAATAATCGATTACGACAAATTGTCATACTATATCAACTGTATACAAAGACGAGTACGTACTGTGACTTTTGTATTCTTTTGGACGTCTGCCACTAATTGAGCGTTAAATAAAAGAGGAAGAAGATACAAAAAATAAAACGGTACAAGAAACAAATCGACAATTTTTCAAAGTCATTGCACGACAAAATAAAAAATAAGGTCTTTTCATAAAAAAAAAATAAAATAGCAATAATGATGATTATTATCATCATAAAAGAAAATTTCTTTTTGAACAAATCGCTTTGACTTTTATGCTTATTTAGAATCTCATTCAAAACCAATTTGTAATGAAATGACTTGTTTCCGTATTATTCACCTGACTTCATCACGTAACGTTTTCGTAATATATTGTAGAAACGACTTTTCGGTTTACGAACGAGTTCCGTTTCCTAAGACGTTGTTCGTAGTTATACGTTTTGTTCGTTTTGCTTTTACGATACGTTTAGCAGCCATTTTAAAGCATCAAAAACTTTAAATATAATAAATTTCATTATAATGTATTGGTTAGGTTGTAATTTATCGTATATTAAAAAATAAAATTTATTTCATGAAATAAAATAACAAAAAACAAGGGTACTTTCCAGTTAGAGCGGGGCTCAGTCTGATGTTACTATTTGCTTGTACTTGGTTATGGGTTTATTTTGCAGGTTAGGTTAGGAAAACAAATCATACATTTAATACGTTTCATTGTTTTACCTAACCTAACCTGCAAAATAAACCCATAACCAATCAAGTACAAGCGAATTGCAACATCCGACTGGGCCCCGCTCTAACCGGAAAGTACCAAAACAAGATGTTATTATGAATATGTTATGTTCGTTATAGCGAACGTTCGTGAATCGAGAGTGGCCTTCGTTTATTTATTTTCAATTCGAAAATTTTTCCATTAAATTTAATAATTGAACTTTGTAAAATTGTTATCTACTTCATATAATAAAAAAACAACATTAGAACGATGTTTGAAATCTTTTTATCATCTTTCAACATACGATATAAGTCTTATCATCTTAAGATGACGATGACCTATTTGACCACGTGATAAATCGATCGCTGTAACTTCTTCATTTTGAACAACTTTGTATACACATTACATAAATTGAAAAAAATTTTGATATAAAAATATAAAATGTTATTTAACAAATGTGATATAATGTTTGGCACAACATGATAATTTTATTTTTATGTATTTTCGATTATATGCGATGTTTTTTTAAATTTATGCAACTTTACTTATTTTAGGCTTATCATTATATTGCACGAAGCCCTTCGAATGAACCCGCACACCCATAAAAATTCGCTTTACGTGAATCTTCATGACACGTTCTTCGCGTAAACCGGAATATTTAGCAGTACTGTATATACAGTAATTGAAAACTGATGACGTATATTCGTCAGTTTCGGCTCGACTATAAATCAAATCTGAATTATTTTTCTTCGAATAGTAATTGAAATTCGATTGGTGAATCGCATGCAAATACCGATTCGAATTTTTATTATGGAGTCTTACGCATTTAACGAAAACGTGAACACCTACCTGAATAAACTAATAATTAATTATGAATTAATACAGTATATAGAGTAATATACTGTAAATATAATGGTATAGCAAATGGTAGCAGAGCGTGGTTCGTGGTTCACTGTTAATATAGAGTTGACTTTTGAAGCATCTGTAAAAAAAAATTATGTTTCCAACAAATTATAGAATCCAGACATTCAATACAATGCTTCGCCTCTTTTTGGCAAAGTGTAAAATTATCATTGGAATAGTTATGTTGGGTGATATTATAGAGTACATTTACATAGTTCGTTTTACGAACTACGTAACTCGTATTACGAACTCGTATACGAACTCGTTCCACATCAATGTGGAATCGATGTGTGAATCGATTCCACACATCGATTCATGTGTGGAATCGGTGTGAAGTTTTTCGTTTCGAACATCTTTGTGTGTCGTACATTACGGTACACAAATTGCAAAAAAAATTGATGTGATTTAAATTATAAAATATTTGAAATGTTATTTCAGAAATGTGATATAATTATTTGGCATAACATAATAATTTTATTGTTTGGCACAAAGACAACATAGCAATAAAAGTAAAGTATTTACAAAATGATGATAAAATAACTAGTTATCATATACGTATTTGAACACATCGGTATCGTTGTACATAAAATTATTATGTATACTGTACTTTTATATTTAACATGCATATTCTCCCTTCCGTGAACACGAACGTATACTTTGAATACAATAAGTATAAAATTGAGATCTATACTAATTAGAATTATTAAGAAATCGGTTCTGAGTTGCAATCATTTCATTTGGCACCGATTAAGTCAAACTCGTTCAATTAGTACAAATGGGTTTCTTAGACACCCTTATTGATGAAAGTACATATTGAACATAGAAAATATACACATGTACGATATGCAGTGTGGTGAAATACAGAAAGTTTCCGATTTATGCGGGTTCCTCATATGTTAATAATGTAACGACAGAAACCCTCCTAGAGGCTCGTTAAATGCGAGAGAATTTCACTTTACATTTTGTGCGTTAATGCAAAAAAAAAAGGTAACAATGAAGTTTTGGCACTTGAAATTGTACTTTCAATATATGTGATGGTTTTTGTTTTATGCGCTATTTGCGCGCAAAACATTAACTATCACATAAATCAAATATTAAGGAGAACACATTCAAAACTTGAAGTGGAAAACGAGATCATATAAAGGAGTGTAAAGTAAATAGAAAGTCAAGTTGTTTGGTTCACAGAAAAACTGACAGAAAAATATCTTTCCTGGAAACGTTAAAAAAAAAGCTTTCATCATAGAAAAACTTCCTGCAAAGAAAATTTCAAAGAAACGATATGGATAGTTTAGATATAAAAATTATTAAATCGGCTCAAACTCCTTCGAATTATTAGAACCGGAAACATTAAACTTGCTCTTCATCGTTTTCACCACTTTTTTGAATACTCTCGAATCGAGGTTCTTGCCTAGAAAATAAAGCAAAAGCCAATCACCGACACACGTTTTGTTCACAACTTCGGACGTTTCTTCGCGATCGAGGAGCATGTTGTTGGCTACCAAAGTGTACACGCGAAACCGTGGCACCAATGACAAGATTCTATGAAGGAGCAACAGACCGGTGACAAGTGCAAGGATGACGAACCAGAACCACATGAAGATGAACACCTTCTCGTTGATGATGTTGAGCGGGAGAATGCAGAGGGCAGGGAGAGTTTCCAATTCTCCAGTCGATCCGTATTTGTGAAACATGCATTTGGTCACTCTGGGAAAGATCCGAATCATGGGATCGAGTCGCTCTTCCTGTTTCAAGTTCAAGAAATCGATCACCTCGGTGCCATAGTTCATAAACTCGCTGTCCAGAAAGCGATTGACTAGATACATCTGTCCTATGACGTTGGCGAAAGCGAACAGTTCGCAAAGAAAGTACTTGATGGCGTAATAGTTGTGCGTGTTGGCGGTTCGAACCAAATAAGAAGCCAGAATGTCCACATTTTCGTCGCCTTTTCCATCGTCTACAGTGGTCCTATTGAGTCCCACTAAAATGTTGGAGATTGTCCCCCTTTCTACGGATTTCCAAAGGTAACGGGGGACGTAGAAGGCCAAAGCTTGAAAGAACAGAATGAAACCAACCCATTGGTAGTATTTGTAGTATCGGACATCTTCTTCGTCTCGACTCAATCCGACACCCGGATGTGCAACTTCTGAGCCTACCTGCTTGTGGAACAGAGATGGGGAGTTGTAGGTGGCTTCGACCCAGCAAAAGGTGTTGATGACGTCGTCTGGTATCTGGTCTTTGGTGGAAGTCATACACGCAATGGGATTTCCGAAATACTGAGTGCTGGTTACCAAAAGACAACAAACACCCAAGGCGAACGTCGTCGCTCGATAATGAAGACGAAAGATACGCCCATCGGTGGAAAGGTTTTTGGTTTTGAAAAGTCCTTTGATTTGATTTATCAAATCGAACATTCTTTATACTATGAGTCGGAGAAAATTTTATAACCAAGATATTGCACTTGTTCGACAATTCAGTTATAAAAGAAATGATAAACTGTAACAGGTGTGTTTTATAGTTATCGTCGTATGTTTATATAAGACGACGATTTTTACTTTGTACGAGATAAGATTATTACTAAGAAGCAAACGCAAGCAAAATAATTGAAAGTTCAATGATGTATACTTTTATACCTTACTCGATAGCTACTTCACTTCAGTAGATATAAAAAATATCTAGCCTTTCGGTAAGGAAAACATAACAAGTTAAAGCTTATTTCCAAAACGTCTAAACTTCGTGGAATACAATAAACGATTCTTTTATTTATTTGACCATAAATTTTGCATATAAACGTGGTTATTGAGAGTGCATTTCAGTAAAAAATAATAAGTTTTGAGTCTTGAAAATAACATATTTGGAATCAGCGATGCACAGATAGCTTCAAAACCTCAAGAAATGATTAAAAGTGGAGTTAAGACGTTTTGGAGATAAGCTCTTCAATCATTCAGGTGTCAGGTTGACTGAGTGACAGACGTACAAATGGTACAGACATACAGACGAAGGAAAGTACATAATATATAGTCACCTATATATTATGAAAACCAATACGTGCAAATATAGTGTACAAAATACAAGTGACCCTCGTTTCACGTAGAATTCTATTTTTTACGATGTTTTCTTGACGCGTGTTTGTAATAACATAAATCGTCTTAAATGTACAAGTTCTGTTATTTTTTGTAAGTCATTTTAAAAATTACCATCATGTATGTTGATAAATAAATATATAAATAAATATTGTACTGGTATTCCCCGTTTTTTACACTTTGCCTATCGTATAATAATTTATCATTTTATGAAACTATTACGTATCTTAAAATAAATATAACAATTCGTAACCTAAGGTAGGATAAAAATTATAATCAGTATGTATTGGTTTCAGATTATTATCATAATACACAATTGGATCTAGGTTATTACAAGTTGTATTACTATTAATACAAGTTGTATAATTATCTATTTTATACGAATAATCTACTTCGCTCCATTTTCTCACGAATAAAATACGCGTATTTGTGTAAAAAATAATAATTCTCAAATATTAACGAATATACTAAAGGTATAATCTATATCTCGCGTTACATGCTTTGGTATCATCGATTCGTCGCATTTTCTAGTTATGATCTTTGGACAGACATGATATCATGTTACTTCAAACCTCACTCTTCTCAGCTATCATCTTGTTATCAAGTCACCTAAATCATCGAATTTTTTGATGTTATGATGTATGAGTATGATGTTAAAAAAAAACTGGAGTGAATGATTGTTTTTTGATATTTGAAAAAACTTGATAGAATAATATATTCTTTCATTAACCTATTAGTTTTTTGTATCAGCAAACTAGCATCCAATTGCTCAATATTACCTCAATTTGTTGAACGATCATACATTTTTAATCATCAAAAAGGGGCGGAAAAATCCAAAAATTTGGATTTTTCCTCAATATTACCTCAACTGCTGTAGGAAATCACGTCACGTGATCACGTGCAAAAATTCTATTGGCTGCTCTGTCTGCATGTAACGTCACTTTTGGTC
This sequence comes from Cryptops parisi, assembly GCA_034695005.1. Lineage (NCBI taxonomy): Eukaryota > Metazoa > Arthropoda > Chilopoda > Scolopendromorpha > Cryptopidae > Cryptops > Cryptops parisi. The sequence goes on from JAQIWH010003865.1 coordinate 10,104, forward strand.
ATTCAAAGTGTATGGCCATTCAAAACGATTGAGGTATTGAATGCTAGTTTGCTGCCTGGCTAACTGCCTTACATAAAACTTACAGACAATCGCTGAGATCTACGTTCATTAGAAAAGATTAAGATTACGTACGTGTGTAAATACTGTAAAATTATATTCGATTCGTTTTCCCCTCAGCGAATACCAAAAGTCGAAGAAACACCAATTACACCAATTACAAAAGAAACACCAATTACAAAAACACGTAATTTTTATTTATGCAAATTTTTCATATATGCAATTTCACTAAAATGTGCGACAAGAGAAAGTCTTCCCAGACACACGTAATATATGCGAAAAAGTTTCAGTATGATGGAGCACAAGTGACTTGGGTTCCTTTGACGACTTTCGTATATCATAATATTGTTAACTTACTAGTTAACTAGTAAAATGACAACGTCACATTGAAATTTTGTTTATAAAAACAAATAATGTTATGAAAACTACAAAATGTTATTTAAGAAATAAAATATATTTTTTTATCATAACATAATAATTTTATTATTTGGCACAAAGCTGTATCTGAGCAATAAAAATATTTACAGTATGGCACTAAAATATTAGCCATTGTAGTTATTATATAATGCATTGGAACACATATACGGTTTATACATATAATATTATAAATATTATACACTATATACTTCATTCTCCCTTCTATGAAGTATACTTTGAACACAATAAAAGTATAATTAAGATCCATGCAACTTAGAATTATTAAGAAATAATCGGTTCATCGGGTATCACGATGCCTCATTTACCATCGTTATTGAACACAAGTAGGAAAAATTCGTGGTTAGCTCAATTCTTAACACGAGTTTCTTACAATCCTTATTGATGATTTTAAGTACATATAAAATATTGAAATATGCACATGTACGATAATGAATATATGTGTTACATTTATGCGACTACATATATGATTTATTAATATCTGACGAAGAAAATCCTCCCAGATGTTCGTTAAATGAGAGGAAGTTTCACTTTGACGAGAAACTTGCGATTTAAATATCGCATAAATCGAAAACCTCTAGTATTCACAAAAAAATACACTCGAAATTTGTGGAGCTAAAGTGAGAAAACGAGATTATATTAAGTGCTATGAAGATGATAGAAAGTCAAGTTATTTCTTATCATAGAAAAGTTCACAGAAATGTTTCGTTCATAGTAAAGTTCATAGAAAAGTTTCGTTCAAAGAAAATCACAAAGAAAGGACACAGTGTACATATAGAAAATATAAAAATAAAAAAAAAAATCACCAAGCCATGGGTTCAAACTGCTTCAAACTGTTTCGAACCGTTAAATTTGCTGTTCATCATTGTAACTACTTTCCTGAACACTCTCGAATCGAGGTTCTTGCCTAGAAAATAAAGCAAGAGCCAATCACCGACACTCGTCTTGTTCACGACTTGAGATATTGTTTCGGAATCGAGAAGCATGTTGTTGGCTACCAAAGTGTACACGCGAAACCGTGGCACCAAAGACAAGATTCTATGAAGAAGCAACAGACCGGTGAACAGTGCAAGGATGACGAACCAGAACCACATAAAGATGAACACCTTTTCGTTGATGATGTTGAGCGGAAGAATGCAGAGGGCGGGAAGAGTTTCCAATTCTCCAGTCGATCCGTATTTGTGGAACAAGCATTTGGTCACTCTGGGAAAGATCCGAATCATAGGATCGAGTCGTTCTTCCTGTTTTAAGTTTAAGAAATCGATCACCTCAGTGCCATACTTCATAAATTCGTTATCCAGAAAACGATTGACGAGATACATTTGTCCTATGACGTTGGCAAAAGCGGACAGTTCGCAAAGAAAGTACTTGATGGCGTAACAGTTGTGAGTTCTGGCGGTTCGAACCATGTAAGAAGCCAGAATGTCCACATTTTCGTCGTTTTTTCCATCGTCCACAGTGGTCTTATTGAGTCCCACTAGGATGTTGGAAATTGTACTACTTTCTGCGGATTTCCAAAGGTAGCGGGGTACGTAGAAGGACAAGGCTTGAAAGAACAGTACGAAACCCACCCATTGGTAGTATTTGTAGTACCGGACATCTTCTTCGTCTCGACTCAATCCGACACCTGGATGTGCTACTTCTACGCCGACCTTCTTGTGGAACAAAGAGGGAGAGTTGTAGGTGGCTTCCACCCAGCAAAAGGAGTTGATGACGTCGTCCGGTATCTGGTCTTTGGTGGAAGTCATGCATGCAATGGGCTTTCCGAAATACTGTGTGCTGGTCACCAAAAGACAACAAACGCCCAAAGCGAACGTCGTCGCTCGATAATGAAGACGAAAGATTCGTCCATCGGTAGAAATGTTCTTGGTTTTGAAAAGTCCCTTGATCTGATTTATCAAATCGAACATTCTTTATACGATCAGATGGAGACAATTTTCCAAACAAAATGTTTTGCACACTTCTTGTCTGACAATTCAGTTATAAAAGAAATGAAAGCGCAACAGGTGCTTTTATATATAAGTCACAATCATTTATTGCTCAGGTGTGAACGATAAGATTGTCAAACAAGACGCCGGTAAGAATTCCCTCAAAGATAATCTAAACACATATAATCTAAGATTTCGAGTAAAGTAAATGTAACAAGTTCAAATTGTATGATCCAAAGAATTCATATTCAAGCGATTCCAGTTTTAAGGGTTCAGAATTAGATTTGCGAATTAGCTTTCACGATATTTTCTTTACCCGTTTCTTAACGACAAAACTCGCCCTGCATGTTTGAGATTTATATGTTTTAACTAAACGAGGTACTTGAAGTTTAACGCAGGCACTAACTGTGCTTCAGAAAGAAGTCGAAAATTTAGTTTTCTTATTACTATGTATAATTATGCAGATCTGTGCATCTATTTAACTATGTATGCCTCTGGAAGGTTTTCTTGTTTACACTTACGTTGCTATAGTCAACCCCAGTGATCCACGGGGTTCATTTCATCATAACGCGAGTGTACATGTAAATTACAACAATGAACTGAGTGATGGAAAATAGCTCATTATAATTATTGTGTATGTCACCATAGCAACATAAACCCTGTGAACCACCAAGTTCATAAAATAAAAACAACTTAAACAACAAAAAAGGGATTGAACGGCAAACACGGAAATTCAAGAATATTTCAGAACGCGTTCTTCGCGAAAACCGGAGTTTACCAGTACAGTATGTAATCTACAACTGATGACACGTATTCGTCAAACTTGACTCAGCTATAAATCCAATCTTTTGCTTCCGGTACCGCAACTTGATTCTTTTTCTTCGAATAGTGAATTGACGATTCAATCGGTAAATCTCATGCAAATATCGATTCGAGTTTTTATTGTGGTGTCTTATAAATTTAAATAGAAACCTTATCTTAATGTTACAATGCATTTTAACGTAACAAAATGGTTCAACGTTAACTGAAACAACTTTATTTGTAAAAAAAAAAAAAACATTACACTAAAAACCCGAATAGTGATTATCCGAAATAGGCAAAAAATGTCATTTCAATATAAAAATCGATACATTATCAAAACATCATTGACATTATCGATAAATGTATCAAACAAATGATTGCAAGTTACTACTATGTAGTGTGTACATAACATACATCTTGTTCATTAAATGTTCACATTTTTTAACTGTTAGCTTCTTTATTTAAAAACACAAACCTGACATATACAATACATTGAAATTCCGAATAATCCGATTTTGTGTTTATCTGAAATAGGCTTGGTCCAATCACATTCGGGTGATCGAGTTTACAATGTGCCTAATTTCCATGTACCTAAACTGACCTTAACTAACCCGAAGTATTTGTATATAAGATGTTATTTCATACTTTGCCAAGGCATTCTTTAAAATACCTAAATTCTAGGATTCTATTCTATCATTCTACAGAATACTTAGATTTTATAATTTATCGGTGACCCATAACGTGTATAATGTATTTATTTATCATAATAATTTATCATCTCTATCAACTATTTACGGATCTTTAAAACAAATATTCCCATTTGTTTTAAATGTTCCCATTTCAAAAGTCACATTTTTAAATATGTATTACATAATTTTTTATCCGTATTGTTTGTTTTAAGTATTTAATCTCATTTTGTACTCGTTTAAATTTTTGTCCCTTGTTCCGGGATGCAAATAAACAAATAAATATAAATTAGATACTTACTTTTAGTTGTTATATATCGTCCTAGTTATGTATAGAAAGCATCTAATATATATCCTAAATTCAAGAAGGGTGATCCCAACTCATATACCTCTTATCGAACAAATAGCCTCTCTACCCTTTCTATCAAAAGCAGCCGATAAACTATTATTCCAAGAAATCCACCGATTACCCGAACTTATATGCCACCGAAATACGTATGGGATTACGAAAAATAAATCGCGTAAAAATCTTTTGCAAGCCTCATACTTAAAAATCAATAATAGCCATGATATTAAAAACTTTAAACTGTATCGTTCAGACAAACTTTTTTTTTTATTTTTTATTTTATTAACGAACAACAGAGGTTCAGCATTTGCTGTGGTACATTTTTTTGCCATTAAATTTAATATATAAAACAGTATTATTAAAATTAGACTTTGTGATTAAAAAACAATGGTATTAATACCGAGATTACTCACAAATAATAATTAACATAAGTGATTAGATGTTTATTTATTGATTTTTGAAAATTGTTAGTATTTGTAGGTGTTAGTTTTCTAATTCTATTCTATATTCTATATGTAATTGGTTCCAGGTTTGAAATGTATTATAAGGGTATCTGTTTATGTTGTACTTCTTAGACTTGTCGTTTACTTGAAATTTAAAGCTATTAATTGTTCGATTATGTGTATTGTTATTGTAGTATTCTGTATATTTATAGAGTGGATGGTTAGTGTTAAATAAAAATTTAGGTATCTCCTTTAAACGGTAATATAATATTAATCTTTGTAGTGTTGGGATTTTTAATGTTCGACATTTATTGGATATGGACATGTATCTTGTCCACCCAATGCTTATGCATTATGTCCACCCAATGCGTATGTTTTAACTTAAGTAAAGCATACGATTTTCTCAGCCTCTGTTTTAAATCAATGCATAAAACTAGATGTTTCTGAACAAACCATTAAATTACTGCACCAATTTTTTTCAAGGCACGTTCGTTTCAAATTACTAATATTCTAAACACACGCATCTCATCAACGAAAGGGGTTGTACAAGGGTCAACCAATAGTTCTTTGCTTTACTTTCTTGTTTCTAACACCTTACATAATATCCACTTTAACGCAGATCATATAATTTCGTCAATGATAACGTATTCTTATACGCATATCCTTCTTACGAAACACGTGCAGTTGACTGACATAGCTAGAACATAGAAAGAAAGACCTGGATGAACTCACAATATAATGCTGCTTTAGCCATAGTCTAAAACTCAACATTTTGAAAACAAACAAACTCAATTTCAAAGGCCCACCCAACCAAAATACTCATTCGAAACCGATAAAAAAAAACTTGGATTGTGGTTCGACAAAAATCTTACCTTCTCTTCACACACAAAACAAATACCAAACAAAATCAATCGCCATATTAACATCGCCAAGCGCTTAAAAAATGTTTTAAATTACCTGGAAAAGACCGCTTATCTAAAAAATAAAATTTATCCTATAATAATCTACACGATTGAGATTTGGGGAGACGCCCCTAAATATCGTACACGTCGGATTATCCGTATTGTTTAATTTAAAAAAATACTCATCAATTTCTTCTTTCTTAAAAAGTTATACATCGTTCAGCAATTAATAAAGTACCATCGCCTCTGTGAGTTTTCTAAGGCATCAACCAATGCCCAACATGTTATCCCTCCATGTTATCCGAGAATGCAGGTTTGACAATCCCAACACACGTGCCCTTCATAAATACAAATTGACCATACCCAATAATATCAACAACCATTCCTTCAACACCTTTCAACACCTTTTCCGAATTCTTGGAATTCTCTTTTTAGTTATCTTCGATTAAACACCTTCACCTGCAAATCCACCTCATGTACACCCATTTGCCAGCATTTCAAAAAGAAACTAGTCAAACATATTTTATTCGCCTGATGCATTTTTGTACTCACCACATGTATATGTCCCTTAGGGGCGCAACCCTTTTAAAATAAATATACAACACTTACTGTAACTATATATGTAACCAGAAGTAAGATGCGTTTTCTGATCGGTATGTATTCGTTTAAGTTTTATCATGATAACAAAAATTGGATCTAGGTTAAATTAATATTTGGATAAAATCATCTATTTTATACGAATAATCAACTTCGCTCTATTTTCTCACAAGTAATATAATAAAAAAATTTTTTTTATCAAATATCAATTTTGACAAATAATAAAGGTATAATCTATATCTCTCGTTAAGTGCATCATCGGTTGCATGATTCGTTTCAGTTTCATGATCTTTGAACGGACAAGATATCATCTTACGACACCTCACCCTAAATTCTCATATGTCATCTTGTCGTCATGTAACCCAAACCATTGCACGTGTAGGTGTATCAATGTTTACTGGTGGGTTATTTTTTTAATTTTTTCAATAAACATCCCGTTAGGACAATGAGATGTTATTTTAAAATATCAATAAACATCTAACAGACAATACAACAAAGACAAGTTTTCGTTCACTTTAATCGCATACAGCCACTTTCAGCACTTTACAATTCTTTGTAACATACAAAGACCCTATATGCATATATGTTATCAACTATCTTTCAATTCTGGAAATCTGTGGTAATAAATAAGTTGTTGGTGGACATAATTTTTTTCCTGGATCGCATGAAATTGGTCATGGAACCATACTTAGAAAGATTAAAAAAAGAGTTCGGAAAATGCGATTGTAAGATACGATGCGATTTTGAAAGTATTTGCAATCGATTCTGAATTTCGACGAATCACCCCACTAATTACAACAAGTTTAGAAATTTGTACTCATTCTTCTTCCATTAACCTGTACTTTCTTTTTTACATAAAACCTACGTACGAAGAAATGAAATTGAAGTGCCAAGTAATATTTTTTACAATTTCCAGAAAAACACGTTTAAAGATCTAAACCTGCTTTGCTGTTTATGGGCTATTTCAAACTTCTTGCTCCAATATCGTTTCACGTATTGTTGTTTGGCTCAAACTTATGCGTCACAACAAAGGTAGAATTTGCACCTAACACTTTCGAAAATGCTTCTAGGTCATTTTTGACAAAAATGTTACTTAACACCCTCTTACACCAGACCCTTCAATTATTTCATTTATTTGTCGTTTTCGAGCTTACAATAAGCATTGTACAATGTACATTTTACATTGTATTAGTACTGTACATTATATTGTACATTTCGGTCCATCCATACACAATGAAGAATATTTTAACATGTCGACTATGCTACTACTGTATACAAAAGGGTCAGTTTCGTGGTCTCATTGTACACTCCTCATCTATTGTGGAAGAAAACCGAGCCGAAGGAGTTCGTGTTGAAGGTGAATAAAGAACTTGTTCAAGAAAGACGAGAGGTAGAAAAAGATTAGAATTTGAAGTGGAAGGGGCACAGTTGACCAAAGGCCAACAAGAACACGAGAGCCGATAATAAAGAAGAAAATTTCGATAAATAATCTTATCTAGAAAACAGTCAATTAGCTGTACAAACAACTACGGTTACAACAAATGTAACACACTTTTCATCATTTCACGATTCATGCGAGTGTTGTTTTTGAGAAAATCTTATGTAAAATGAAAATCGCATATTTCGAAATTCCCTTAAAAAAAATAAAATGGGTAAAAGAAAAGCTAGAAAAGTGTCGTAAGCGTTCGTTCACCTGTGTATTGTCGCACAAAATCGCATAACGCTGAAATGTTGTCGTCTATAACGAGCATTTCTGGGAGAATTTCTTTCTTCGCATAATAGTGTTAAAAAGGTGAGTAAAGAACTTTGTTAAAGACTTTTCACAGAACGTTTTCGATCTATGCGAGTTTCTTGTATGCAATTTTGCTGATATGAAACAGGAAGCATTTATCCAGATGCGTTATGAGCACAAAAAAACAAAAACAAAAAAACAAACAAACATTCGCTATTATGCGATTTGATGCATTAGTGTGCAAATGAATGGACTCTGAAGTTGTGTTAATTCATGGGAATTTTGATTTATACAAGGTTTGCGCATTAACAACAAAACTGTGTTAACTGATTAACGCTTTTCGGACACCTCATTCAGCGGGTTACTGTTACAAGCAGCATTTTTTAAAGGTTTTGTTTTAAATTGAAAAAAACAGCATAGTATACAGTGTTCAAAGACAATACTGTTTTATATTTTCTTAAACATAGTTGGTGAGTTCGCCTCCCACTCGTGCCGTGTGGGTTCAGTTTAGGGTCTGACACCGCGGGGGCAGGTTTTCTCG
>JAQIWH010003866.1:0-18570 GCA_034695005.1 Cryptops parisi
AGTTTATCTTTATGCGAATTTAGATTTATGATACGATCTTTTCGATATTCGATTAACGCGAGTTTCGAGTTGTTCCATTTTATTTTTCTGCAGTTTTTATGATTCGATTCGTTTGATCTTTGTTACAATGGACTTATGCGGTTCTCACTTTATGCAATTTTTGGTCCATTGGATTATACAGTATATTATCATAAGCGTCTTTGGATGCCAGTATACGTTCAATTCCCAGCTCACTAACTCAGTCACAGTCATAAAATCACAAAATAACTCACAAGTAAAGCCTATAATTATTTTAGTGGTAAATTCTTTTGAAAAAAGAAAAAAGTTGCTTTTTTATTTAAACAAAATCACTACATAACCATTGCCATCTGATCTGTTAACGTATGGTATCATATGCGCGAAAAACGTCAACAGGCCATTATTAATAAGTGTTTCTGTCTATCTTTATCTGCACTATGTTTATTATTACCAAATATTTGCCTTAGTATTTTTCATGCATCAAAAGATAATAAACTTGAGAAAAGCACCGCCATTGAAGAAACTTTGCCGCAATACATCGAGTTGCCATGCATTGCAACCAAACGCTGATAACGCGAAATGCGAAAATCGAATAGAATGATTTAAACCAAATTATTTAAATGGTTGGAAATATGATTTAACGATACTTGACTTCCGACAAATTCAATTATACACACAATAAATAGATTGTTTTTTTTTTGTTATTTTTTTTTTAAAATACAAAAACAAGCACACCAAAAATGGCATTTGATCTGATAACGCAGAGTAAACTTAAAAGTTGGACGTTTTAGAAAGAACAAGTCGGGTGCCAAAAAGTAAGGGAAAAAGTGGGTAAAAGAGGTTAAAATTGAATTTGGAGCCAACCCTCGATCGGCCACCATCTTCAAATAAATCACATTTTTAGCCTTTCTTTCTTAAGTGCTCTTAGTGCCGCTTTCTCGGACCCTCCTGAGGATGACCTTGCCCCTTTAATTCCCTCAATTTTTCATTGGAGAAAGCAAGCCTGGTACACGAGTATTGCCATCAGTTGTGACGGAAGACTGAACGCTCACCTTGGCCCAAAGTCTCTCTTCTGCTTTCCTTTTTCTTCATCCCTCTTTACTCCCACCCGTTTCTTTCTCTTTTGCCCATAGGTATAATAATATGGGGGTGATCTTTTAACTCCTAAGATGGTAGGCAGCCATTTTCGGTCGATGTCCTGCCTGCCTGACCCTTGCCTCTTGATTCGATTAAAGGGATTGAGCCCATGAAGAAGTGGTCATAAGCAGACCATGCTCAAAATCCCCAGCGTCGAGAGACCTCGAGTGTTGTTGCCACAGTCCAACGAGCTTTCCCCTTCCAACTGAACATATATACCCCCCTCAGTGGGCGACGTCGGCATCCTCTCATGTTTTTTACATGCACCCCCTTCCCCTCAACTTTCACCCCCCTCTTTTCCTGTCATTACCTATCAGCCATTGCCATCCGTCATGTTTAATGCAATTATCAAAATGTGTTGTTGTAGCTTCCCCACTTTAAGGTTCCACCTTACACCTGTTTGTTTACTCCCATCCCTTGCAAGTCTTTTGCTCAAAAAGTGGGAAAAGTCTACTAGAGTTAAAAGTTCACAAAGTGGCCACTTGTCAGCACATGAGATGTTTAAATAATTTCCATCAAATGAAACTGTTGATCTGGCATGAATTATGTAAGTGTAACTAAGGACATACCGGACAAGTCATACAGAATATCCAATGATGTTTAACTTAGGTTCACCGTTAATGAGAAAACCCGAAGTCATGCATATATTTAGAAAGTATACATAAGTACATTTTTTAACAAGCTCTGTACGTATGCTTAGCGAAACATGTAGGCGTACCAACTGTATATTTCTGTACTATGTGATTAGTAGGAATAAAATATTAAATATAAAAACGTGTATTTTACTGATAAACTTAAAGATGCAAAAATGAATTAGATATACTATAGGATTTAAAGACAACCTACTGTATTAAATACGGTAATACATATTGCATGGAACAAATTTCTTAATGAAATTTGATGAAAACTACTAACATCAAAATATCACCAATGAATGGTATCGAAATTGTAATCTTTGATTGAACTAAATCAATGACCAAATGTCTGCCAGTCTTTTAGGAACGCCCTACATAAACAATTAAAATCTAACCACGAACACTTACCCATCCCAAAATTGGAATTTGAGATAAGTTCCCAGTTACAAAAAATATATACTGTATATAGGCCTATAAAGTTATAGAAATTTGTATACAATTACACAAATACATGTATACTTGTATGTATACAAATTTTAAGATATTGATGAAAAATTTAACATTGAGATTTAGTAAAACCATAATCTCTTTAAATGCAGTGTTGTAGTATAAAATATCTCATTAATTAGAAGTTGACATTTTCATGGTAACATAAACGAAGCAAGTGCAACATTAACGCTGTATAGAAAAAAATCATTTCATTTTAACACCGTCGATATTATATTACATGCATGCTATTTATCAGAAGAACCTGCTCACCCATTTATCATATTCATGCTCAATAAACAAGACTCGATAAACTGATGATAAACTGACGTTTCTCGACAGAAATATATATCAAAAAATGATGCCTTTAATTTATGATAAGTGCAAAACGTCCATTAAAATTTCGTTCGGAAAACTTTAAATATGTTTTTTTTCATTTAATAACAACAACGATACTCAGAAGTACTGTTTATTTTAAGAAGTTTTCGTATATGTATTTTTTCTACGGTATTAAAAACAAACAACGTAACCCTGAAGTTGATTGTGTAGGATTATCAGTTTGGCAACTGCCCACATGGCAGACGTTGAGCCGTTAACCCCAATATTTCAATCACGTCAATAAACAACCCCAGCCACCTACTACATAAATCGTTGGCAATAAGCAGCTGCCACTTGGCAAGTTCTATATTAGGACGTCGATGCCTGCTCGCCTCATTTGGACCGGAGAAAACCAATATCTCGCTCATCAATCGCTTCTACATTTCACTCAAAAATTCCTTCACGATAACCCGACACTAACCGGAATCGTCGACAATGACAACGACAGAGATGTGTCTCAACACAAGTTTCAAGGGGGTGTAAGAGAATTTTTCGGGAACGCAGCATCATGTCGAATTGTCATCTGTTCGACCATCTTTGGAGCTTTCCATTTCCCAAAAAGGGCGAAGACACAACTAAAGACACGAGAATATACTACAACGGAAATGCACACCCTCGAAACATTTGTTTCCGTTGTTCAAGTATATATTTTGCAGGATGTATATGTGTAAACCTCACACAGTTGTTATTTTTTGTTGCTATAATTATCTTGTTTCTGTGGTAAATTAGTCGCGTTTATAATCGTGGGAGAAAACTTTGAGAAAATTTACTGAAACTAACCTGGCTTAATGGAGGTTAAGCATTTATTTTGATGCAAAACTAAAATTTGATAAAACACGATACTTTATAAATTTCAGAAACATTTATTTTCACCACACACACTTGAGTGAATCGAGTACTGTACTGGTAATTTCACATCTAGATTCAGATCATTACATTATTATCAAGCTTGATGTGAATTTCAAATTGACCTTTCTTTACACTTTATCTCATTAAGCGCATGATTGCATAGTGTAAACATTAACTAATAATAATGTTGTATATTTTACATTAGTAGCATATGCAACATTATTATTATTTAATGTTTACACTATGCAATTATGCGCTTAATGAAATAAAGTGTAAGGAAAGTTCAATTTGAAATTCACATCAAGCTTGATAATAATGTAATGATCTGAATCTAGATGTGAGATTACCAGTACAGTACTCGATTTGCTTAAGTGTGTGTGGTGGAAATAAATGTTTCTGAAATTTATAAAGTATCGTGTTGTATCAAATTTTAGTTTTGCATCAAACTATATGTTTAACCTCCATTAGGTCAGGTTAGTTTCAATTTAACCACAATAATCTTTTCCACAGAATGGAATTATGGAATCTTTATCTCCATTGATGGACATCTGTAAAATGTCGAGTTTAATATATTTATTTATTTTTTATTCACCAGTCCCATGAAACTACACTACACTAAGTAAATTTATTGTAAACGCTATGACAGTTTGTTTGAGAAATAGAAAATATTGCTATCAAATGACAGTATTTTTTAAATCCTATTAATTCAAAGTTGACAGTGCTAACCTCAAAAAGATTTTTCCTTAAAATTCAAATATACTTACTATTGAAACAACAACAAAAAAAAACCCTGTTTGAACAAAACTGCACAGTTTCATAAAATATAAGATAAAGAAAGAGAGTTAAAATATTTATTAAGATTAAACACGAACGTGGATTTCCATGCAATAACGTTATCTTCATTTCAAAATACTCACTTTGTTCCAAAATATGATTTACTTTATGATTTATTTTTTTACTAGTCTGTTTTTTGTGTGTCCTAAATTATGGTTTACAGTTGCTTGATTAGTGATTAGGCTACAGTTGAAGGGCTTCGGACAGCATAAGTTCAAGCCACACTTTTGAAATTGTTAAGGAGAGCCGCGTTTCTGGTGAAAACTCCATAGAGTACCATACTGAGCAACAAGGGATTCTCTATATTATGCTGCCATTTTCTGGAAAATCAAGGAAGTGGTAAAGTACCAACCTACAAACATTCCTTTTAAACAGTTTGATGTGAAAATTTCATTTTTTTTGAAAAAGTGTAGCTTAGCACTATGCTGCCCAAAGCTCTTCAATTCAAAATGTATGTAATTTGCGTAAATTATAAAAATAGCATGTACTCCAGAAAGTATCATTTTATTTACTCATATGCTTACTATGAGTATCATATTTTAACAGGTAGATCCAAAAGTTAAAGCTCAAATAGGATGTCGATCTTTTGTTGTAGCAATAATTCTAACATTTCATTTCACTTTTTAACGGTTAATTATTTCATTTACTGTTTTTACTATGTAAAGCAAAATTTTTTGAAGTTTTAGGTTCATTATTGCAGTTACAACGGGTGTCATTTTTAATTGCATGCAATTTTACACGACAGGTTTAAAAAATAAATTGCAAGTTACACCAGCTAACTTACATATCAGAAAAAGAAAACCACATTTAGATGATGGGCCAATACATTTTTATCATTTCTTAAATTTGTCCACAATCGGAAAGCTTTTACATTAAATGCAAACAATATTTTAGGACAGAAGGAGTAAGTGAAAAACCAAATTTAAATCGAAAGGCCTGGTGTAAAAGACTGTTAACATTTTTTTATTAAAAATGACCTAGAAGCATTCTCGAATGCGTTAGGTGCAATTTTACCTTCCTGTCGCATAATTTTGAGCAAAATAACAATATGTGCAAAAATATTAGTGCAATAAGTGTGAAGTAGCCTATAAGACAGCAAAGTAAGTTCAGATCTTTAAACGTGAGTTCCTCAAAATTGTAAAGAATGTACTTAACATCCTTTTTTACACCAGACTTTTCGATTATATTATCAACTTCGAAAACTTCTCAAATATATTGACATCAAGATAAAGTATAAATAAATAAATAAATAAATAAATAAATAAATAAATAAATAAATAAATAAATAAATAAATGAAGGAAAAGTGAAAATACATTCTCAGTTTTAAGCCTTATAAAACTTCTTTAATTCACTATATGAGGAAATAATGAGGTAGGAAACAAGTTACAATGGTGTTATTTTGTATAAGTGAAGGAGCTATTGGTAGCGCTACTCGTAGCCTCGAGTGTGACTGTCTTTTGTGTACGAGAGAAAGAGAGAGTGAACTAAAAAAAGAAAAAGAAAAAAAGTACATGGAGAGGGGGGTTGGCGCGTGCGAGTGTTTATACGGCAACCTTCTAAATTTAACTGCCGCCGGGCCGCCTCTTTCATGGGAAGTTGGTGGGTGACGTCAAAGGACGATGGCTGAGAAAGAGCAGAGACCCCAGCTGATCAGCTGCGAGAAGATAGGCTCTTGCCTTCATCACTGTGGCGGCGGCCTGTGGTGCTTTCAGTGTGGTGTGGTGTGTGTATCTACTTCTACTATGTGTTATACGTGTTACGGAGGCAGGAGCTTCGGCTGCTACTGCTGGTAGTGCTGCTTCTACTTCTTCGATTCGACTTTTCCCCAAACTTCAGGTTTTTTTTTTGTGTGTGTATGTTTATTTTTTTTTTTTTACCCTTTGGTAACTTGAATATTTGCCTTCGTCTCGTCGGGGACTGGATTAAAACTCTATTTATGCGAGAGCGAAGAAGAAGTGCGGCGTCTCAACTCTTGTGGCTTGGGAGTTCTAAGGCATCCGAGCTGCGTGTGCTTAGGTGCTTTATGGCGAAGCTAATCCAGGTAAGAGCTGTCGGCACGTGCGGTGAGTTTTGCCTTATTTGTGAAACGATAAGGAGGAATTAAGCGCGTACATTAAAGAAAAGCGTGTTCCAACAAAAAATTTTTTAATTCTCCAATGGTTTAAAGAAATAGTAGAAAAAAAAACAGGAAGTAGAAGAATTAAAAAAAAAAACCACTGAGATACTGGGTCGTTTACTGATAAAATGCAATACGGTTTCGAGTTTAAAGTATGTCGTGAAAGCGAGCTATTTCAACAGGGCGATGATGACAAAAAAGAAAGTAGACGCAAAGGTTAAAAACTTTGTGGAGTTTGACTCCAAAAATCTAAAGATAGCTGTAGGGTTCGTTGCTGCGCTTTCAATTAAAGTGTATATGCGTCTATAGTTTCAGGCTATACTGACGAAACAATGGGTGTGACAATTCGTTTATTTCATTTACTATGCCACGAGCTTTTATATAGAAAATAACTATGAATATAATGAAGTCTCATTCATCCATCCATTTTAATCATTGTAGGGTGGAGTAAACATAGATAGTAAACAGCATCGTTAGTCACGTGTTTACTTTGATATTGAACGAGTTTCGAACAAGCTAGTCCTATTGTAAACATTTCTACCAGTTCGGTATTCTTTATTAATACGTAATGTAATGTGTGTGTTTATTGTAAACTTTGAATTTCTCTTTCATCTGTGAATGATTGATGCCTACACGTGCATACTCATGATTTTGTTCATCCAACATGACGTTCAACATTTTGAGTGAACTGTAAACACAACATCAAACTCGTAATGGCCCATCACAACAGTTTGTAAAATGAATTTCTCAAAGCTTTTAAAGCATTTTTATTAATTCAATCAGCTACTACTTAGCATTATTAGCCAAAACACGTCTTACTTTTTTATTATATCTTTATTCTTTTCATCTTCCAAAAATGTTCAAATTGGGTGTGTGAAATTTTGCCACAGATCATATTAAACACACCCAATTTATGGCGCTTTAAGTCATCGCGGAATGCATTATGCATTCCTTGATGAGTGAAGCACTTTCTAGTGCAACTGACTAAGATGACGTTCCAATTTTAGGAACGGTGAGAGGTAAATGCTTTCCACTGTCTGCCAGTCGTGTCTATCTGTGTGTGTGTGTCTGTCTGGTGTGTTTTTGGAGTACCAACCCCGTCAAAATCACTGGGCCCAGGCTGTATTGGATTTGCACGAGGCATCATGAATCATTGCCAAATGGCATTTGGCCGCCTTCATCAGTAGGTTAAACAGCCTCGTGTGTTCACTCCTCAAAGTCACATGGTTGCCATTGGCGGATCATTTAGTGTTACCAACTTAAGCCGGAGGGACTTTACATTTGTACATCTTTTATTACTGGGATTTTCTAAAACAGTAGCCACCCAAGGTGACGAAATCCTCAAAACACGACATGGAACTTTCCATCTGCAAAGCACTTAATCTTTATAAAACCACATTTAAATTCAACATACTCGACAGATATTTTCGACGCTATTCTACGGCAGTAGGTTATAGCAACAAAAAAGGTAATCAAATCACTGCACAATAGGATTTCTTGTTTTAAGATAACGCCAAGATGGTCTAAGAAGGCACTCGTGTCAAATTCACTTATCGGTGGTACAATCGGACATTACTTGAAAAGTGAGGGAAGCAGCTGTTGGAGGGTGCTTTTTGGATCCATTCTTTTACTCTCAACCCCAACCAGCGTTCGATTCGAAAAACCCAGATTTCAAAGCATCTATTTGTGGTTGTTCCCTCTCTACAACATCCTCTCGCAGGATGCGTGGGAGGAGAAGTTTCCACCCAAAGCCAAATAGCACATTTTGCTAAACTTAGTTCACAATTGCGGCGTAGAGCAACGAAAGGAACAGGATGACAACCCCAAAAGAAATAAACCTGACAGTGTGTAACTCGATCGATTGGCGAGGGTAAAACAACCCCGATGACTCGCCTTTCACAAATCTGGGTTGCGATTTATACAAGTAAACGGATACTTTGTTTACGTGCTATACAAATTGAAACGTTATGCGTCTTATACTGTTATCTCCTGATTGAACATAGGATATCCCACTCTTGTTTTTGTAACATATGAACTAATCATGAGAACCCAATACTTACATAACAAAACAAAAAAGAAAACAAAAATATTTTAATCAAAAGCTGAAAAAATCTCGTCTAAATTGAAAATCGCATATATCGATAATTCCCGTACAATGAACATACTGCGGCATGTAATTTTGCGATGTATTAGGGTTGATTTGCACACCACACGTGATGTACACATTTTTAAATTAAAAAAAGATACAGGGACATTATTACTTGTACATCACTGCTTATCATCGGATGATTAGAATTACAATGTTGAACTATTTCTCATATAACGAGATTTTAAGATTTGCATAAATAAGATAATGTACATATACTTCAATAATAAGTACCTATAAGAAAATATTTTACAAATTTGTATATATCGTGTATGTATAGTAATTTATATAAAACACAACATGTTCACGACATATGCTGATAAGTCATTACAGTAACGAACGAGCGGTGCCATTTTAATGAGGATCTAAGTGGGTTGGCTATTAGCCTCTACGAACAAGGCTTTCCATTTGTTTTTTCTCCATTATATTTCTAGTTTGCGTGCTGAAATCGTTTTGGGAATTCAACAGCTGTTCTAGTAAGAATTCGAACCCACCTTCTATAGCTAAAGCATCATTCTTCTGCATCCCCATCCTTCAACGGTTAATTACAGACAAATATAACGAGCTAAATGCCGCCTAGAACAGATTTCTACTACTGTACTGATAATGATAATACAACAAAAAAAATAACTTTCAACGATGATTTCTTCTTTTTTTTTACACATAAAAGGAATTCTCGAAACGAGTGACTGACAACTCAAGTCCCAACAACCACACGCGCGGACAGTTCTTTGTCCCCTCGCTAAAACATAAACAAGAGCATTTAGAGTTTTCAACGACAAAACAATTCGTATTTTTGCAATTGGAAGACACACACGATGCTATTGTGTGACGAAACAAAAAGATAATGAGTACCGTCAACTGGGAGAAAAAGATTGATCTTGTAAGGGATGTATCCAATCTACCATTTTGTTTCTTTTGTTTTCATAAAAATTTTCTGACGTTTGAAATGGAGATATTAGACGAATATACAACGACAATGACAAAATACTAAGAATGTGTATTATGGTACAATTTTTTGGTCATCCTTTTGTGTCGTAGAGATTAGGGTTTGTCCGAACTTCAGAAAGTCGATTTGCATTGAAAAATGACCCTACGAGTGTGTTGACATTTTTGTCCCGAATTAAATACACACACACGTGAGCACAATGTTTTAGTATTTCTAAGTAGTCATGCACCTATAATAATGTTTAACTGAATTCCTAAAACGTGATTTTTACGTATACTATATTTTTGTTCATTGAAACTTCACATTTATTTAGTATAACTTCAAACCATTAGCGTCTGACATAAAATGTTTCAGAAAAGGACATAGGGGTTGATTTTTCTTCCGCTGTTTAATTTTCATTTATTCAGCTAAACAAACCAAAATTTGAATTACACTATGCATTAACTGTTCTTATTTACTATTCTGACAATGTTTTAGGAATTGTTAATGAACTAGTTATGAATTCACGACGGCATATACAACTTCATATGTCAAATTATTCCTTTTCTTATGAACAAATTGAATAATACCTAAATAATTGATAAGTTAATTAAAACTACTTGTTTTAAAATGTCTGGAAACTTTGCAATTTTAACTGAAAAACAGCGTAAACCTTAACATTTCACTTTTCTTTGTATTGTTCATTAAAAATGTTATTTACATTTTGAGTAGTTTTCGATTTATGCGAGTTTCTCATATGCCTTTTTTTGCTGATATGCGACAAGATGTTTGTTATACGGGAGAATATTCCGCTATTATGCGATTTTGTTCACAAAGACAACTGATATGCATCTGCTGCTTCTGTTCCACAAAAAACACAATATGTATGCCTAGTTTGACACATATTCTGTCTATTAGCTATTGCTTGAAGTAGCTTGTATCATTTTTAGACATTTTCCTTTTTGATTCATGCAGAGATTTTTCACGGAACGTAAAAAAAAAAACCTCTCGCATTAGTCGAGGACTTTCTGTGTACTAAACTCACAATGAATATATTCTTTAATTGAATATAGTATTACTCAGACACACTGTTATCTCTCTTAATGTTTCCCACCCCCACTACTTTGTTGTTTTTTTTAAAAATTTACATTAGTTCAAATTTCGTTTAATAAAATGAATAGCTAAATAAATAATAATAATGAATATTCAATTCACTCCGTGACGTTAATTTTTACTGACGCAAAATAGAAAAAAAATAAACAAACAGGAAAATAAACGCAACATTTTTATAATAAAACTTGATTTAAAGAAAGACAAAAAAAGAGCATCTCGTTTCGGACGGACACGTCTGAACGCTCAAGACACTTTGAAACGGTGAAAAATACATGTCCTGTTTTATCTGACCTTAAAATATTCATTCGGTTTACCGCGACATAAAATTTGGTCACAGCGAGTGGAAGGAAAAGTTAGAAAGCTCCATTATCTTAAAACAAAACTAATGCCACAACAACGACGACGACACAAGTTTTATAAAAGAAAGAAAAAAAGGGGGGGGGGGGAAGGAAGCCAGTGGCAGAAGAGTTACCACAATGGGGGATGAAACTTCGATTTTCCATCGGCGACGCAATAGGGAAGCAGAGGAAGAAGCAGCAGCGTGTACCTAACTGCCGATATTAAGTTAGTTCACGTAAATGAATCATCCTGTCAAGTGAGAGCTTAGGAAGCCACAAGAGGAACATCATCGTTATCTTCATCTTCGTCTCCTCCTTCTTGCACCTGCTCAACGTAGCAATGTGTCGTTGCCACGTCACGGATGAGGCGACTCAAGATAGTTTTTTTTTTTTAAAACATAGTTTTTTTTATGGGCATATAACAGTATGTAGTAACATTTCTGTCCATGAACCAAAAAAATAGTTTACCGAAAAAAAAAGAAAAATGTGATGAAATTTTGATCGTCTGAATAATCGAAGAAAATGTAACGAGTTAGAAAGTCGAGTGAAGGTTATACGAGAGTCTAGACTAAAGGATATAAATTAACCATCTTGTGTCTGTACGGGAAATGCTTGAGTTTATTTATTTGGAAGACAACTTTTGCACGAGCTCTGTGGCAGAAACTATGAGGATTAAAATTCCGAAATTGATGAAAAGCTTATTTCCAAAACGTCTTATCTTCGTTGTTTGATCATTTTTTTTTTAGTTATAAGGCTCTGTTCAACTCAGTTATAAGGCTCAACTATCGTCGATTTCAAATATGTTATTTTCAAGACTCAAAACTTATTATTTCCTACTGAAAAGCACTCTCAAAAACGACTTTTAAATGCAAAGTCAAATGAAAAAACCGTTTCCTGAAAAGTTTTATTTCATGGACTTAAAACGTTTTGGAAATAAGTTCTTCAAATGTCCAAAGACGGGCATATCCTGTAGTTTAACGACAGATACCAATAACACAAAAATGTCAAATAGTCTGTGCATTTTACCCATCTCTATGTGGACAAGTGACTGAATGCTTAAGGTTTGGTACTTAAGGGGTAACTAAGTAATTTTGGGGAAGCAATGACACCGAATCGATAATTATATCGAAACTTAAAACCAAGATTGAGTGAAAATTATTTTCTATATATAAAGACACGCAATTTTAGATGTGGCAAATCATGGAGCAATTTGTAGATAACTGTGACGTCCGTTTCTTGCCAACCAGTTTTCATTATTTAGGGAATAAGCTAATGCACAGTGTCAACAAATTTCCCGAGTTGCCAAACCTAAAACTGCAAGATTCTTGCGTGTGACAGGAGCCCTTAATATTGACTTTTTTAGGATGATTATAAAAACTAGGTACAATATTCATATTTATAAGTACAGTATTTATAAAAATTGAATCGCTTGTTATTGTGCTTAACTTATTTCATTCAGCACCCAGTTATTCTGGTTAGATTTTTTTTTGTTCAAGGATCATTATTCAAGCGTAAGACATTTCATTAATAAGGGAAA
This sequence comes from Cryptops parisi, assembly GCA_034695005.1. NCBI lineage: Eukaryota > Metazoa > Arthropoda > Chilopoda > Scolopendromorpha > Cryptopidae > Cryptops > Cryptops parisi. The sequence goes on from JAQIWH010003866.1 coordinate 12,517, forward strand.
TTCAACTTAATTTGTTGGTGAGAGAGTTTCACTCATCTCTCAATTACTGCTAAATTATCGTTGCTGTCATCGCGTTATATGAGTCTTGCAACCATCAAATGCGTCTTCTGCTTTACTCATACGAAGACAGTAGAAAAAGGCACAAAAAAGGGTTTTGGTGCATGACACGGAGGCATATATCATTATGAAATGAAGCTGTTAAAAACAGTGATTAACTAGACTTTCGCCAACATTTTTCCCACCTCCATGTAAATTTTCTTTCCTGACAGAAACGATCTAAAAATTGAGTTCGTTTCCATTGCTAAACATAGAATAAACAACTCCCATTCCTTCGTTTTCCCCCAACTGTTTCAACTCGAACCATATTTCAATTTAATTTGAACATTTTTCCTTTCAAAAAAAAATACCCATAGCTTAGAAAAAAAATTTTTTTACTTAAAAAATAATACGAAAATAAAGTAACAGCGAAGACTTCAAAAAAAAAAAATTAGAATTTTTTTACCCTTTCTCTGTCTCTTTTCTTCATCTTCATTCTCCTCTCATTTCCTTCTAGTAGAGTACTTCACGTCGAACACGTAATGTTATATGCTTACGAACCGTAACCCGATGTTGGCAATTGTTTCATGGTGAAGTAGAATAACAAGAAGAAGAACAAGGAAAAAAAATGATACGAAGATTGGTGGAAAGAAGAAAAAAAAACTCGGCAACTTCAATTAACCGTCATGATTTCGCTGGAGGAAATAATTTACTCGGGCGAACCCGTTGCGCGAGCAAAATAATTCGCTGCTCTAGAGAGTTTTTAAAGATGGCGAACTGGAATGAAGAAGAGCGAAACCATGAAGAAGAAGAAGTGGGATGTTGAGTTTATTTCCGGAGACCAATCCTCTTCTAAGTGAAGCCTCTCGCATGGCAATGGAAAATGGACTAGCTGATTATTCTATCAACGAAATCCTCCATAATTGCCATAATCTGATCATCGCTAACGAATGTAAATGAGACAAGAAGATGGAAGAATGGCAAAACATCGAGCGTTCGTTTTTCCACGACCTAGGGTTTGGCAACATCTCTTCATTTGTGCCAATGTGCTCGAGGCTTCCTCCTTCGTTTGTTGTGCAAATCCCTTCTTCCTTTTCCATGCAGATTTACAAATTCATTGTCAAGTTTAAGTTGATTTTTTTCCTCCACTCAAGTGATAATTCCACGCGTGAGAAGTGCGAGAGAAACAAGACTTCACGCAAAAATCGGCATGATTGAAGTCTTCACAATTCCGTTATCTTTCATATCAATTTTCAGCATTTTACTTGTAAATCACACCCTTAAAAAATTATAATAACAAACGAGACATAGAATTGGAAAAATAACGAACCGGATAAACCATCTAATGGAAATCAAACAAGTCTAATATTAACATACTTCTGAAGTACAAACAAGCTTAAGTTCCATTCAATCGTTACTATAATCTACTTACATTTACATATTTCATAGCAATTTAAACAGATCATTTTAGTGTCAGTATTTTTCCGGATACAATTTTTCGAAGAATTATTTTCCGTAAATATAAATCCATATATTGTACTAAGCTATATGAAATTGAAGTTGTATATGAATTTAACTCATGAAAATAACATGTTTTTTCATTACATCTGTAACGTGAGTTTATCAATATAAACAGTGGTCACGTGCATTTAGATGTTAAAACAATTATAGCAATGGTTACGTGAAAGATAGTTTGATTTACATTCTCAATGAGGCTTCGAATACGAAGCACGATAAAACAAAGTAAAAGTTTTTAAATAATGATCGTTGCACGAATCAAAGTTTAGTTGAAATTAAAACAAAAGATAAAAAAAACGGTACCTAATGAATGAGATGAAGTAAACATAAAACACTAATTATGACGAATGTGGCCAAGCTACATGAGTTAAATCCATGAATTATGTTTATGAATTGAATTAATAGACTCCCGTCATTTTTGACAGGCATACAGCTAGTATATCAACTAAATGAACTAAATCTTTAAAATGTGTTCTTATTTATTTGCAATGAACATGGTGACAGAACTATAGGACTGAAATAGCTCTGTAAAAATTATTCTATCCAATACTTAAACCATTATACATCCTGTTTATCAACCTTTTTTTTTTCAGATAAAATAAAGTGATATATTTAATATTTCTTACTGTGTACTGTTAACTATTTTTGGACAAAAAGTATGGCCACCCTGTATGTTTTTATTATCTTATTTTCTCTCTCTAACTTAAACAGTTGTATTTGTGTGACAGACTCATCACGTCATTTCAAAGAGAAAAAAAATTGACATTGATGATGATGTTTTGTTTATTGACTAACGGGATAGAAAATATTATTCTGTTAAAAAAAAGGATCATTTGTGGAGGTGGTTTAAATGGTAGTAGATTTGATATACGAACGACACGACCTGATGAATCCCTGCTGGCGTTGTTGGCAAAAGTGTCAATGATTCTGGCACCATTCCACTTTAGTGTCTGATGATGATGTAGCGCACAAAATGAAAATCAAGCGGAATTTCAGCCACTACATTTCAAGCTCGACCACATGTCGAACGTTTTATGTCATTGACTCTCACTGGATAAGTTATCACTGATAACATTCGAATGGAACTTCAACATCGACTGATGCGACCAACGTATCACTTGTCAAATCGATGCTAATTTCAACACTAATGTCACTCATTTTCAGTCCCAACAGTTGAAATATTTTACATTTAATTAAGTTGTTAACTAATCTTTAATACGTTATTGGAAATACTTTAATGCGTGGAAGATGAAGATACGAAGCTGTGTCTCGTAAAAGTCAAGGTATATGTTATGAGAGTTCAACAAAGAAAAACTGCTAATGGGAGTATTTTTTTAGTGAAAAAAACAAACAAAAATCACTGAGTAAGAAGAAAAAAAAGTTTAATTTATCGTGAAAGCCAGATATTTTCCAGACAGTAACGGAAGCACAAATAACTGATCCACAAGACTACACACAGCTTTCTTGCTTGGAAGAAAACGCAGACCAACCGCGAATAAGGAAAAGAAAAACCTAACAGATGATAACAACAAACGGGGTCCAAATAGAAAAAACACACAAAACCCAACCCCCCCTCCCAACGAAAATATAAAATAAAAAATCTTCCGGAACCAAACAAACGGCGGAAAATCTATTTGTTGATCTTTTCGTGTGGATCTAGTTGTTTTTCCACCACTAGTGTCTTCTTCACCCACACTAAAAAATGACCAGCAAATGAGATCTAGAAGAGGGTGAAACAGGAAACAGAAAACTAAAACGAGACGTAGGAAAAGAATTATTTTCTAGGTTAATGCCCACATGACTGGGGGGTTGTCTGGGTTCCTCTTTTGTGGTCCAATGTGTGGGTGAGGTTGGGTGTGCGTAAAAAAGAAAACAAACAGTTTGGAACTGCCAGTGACAGATCGTGTGGTGCAAAGGCTTGGAAGCAACTGTTGGGACCTAAGCAGACACTTGAAGCGAAAAACGCGATTTTATCTCTCGACACAATCGGCCAGTCATGGATGTAATTTTAGCACCGTCACGTCAGAACCAATGACAAAGGAGTTATTATGAAATTCAGACGCAATTTGCTCTCGTGTCGTCTAAAAGTGCAACAGAGATACAACTGTGTTCGTCTTGGTTAAAGAGAAACGATTGTTGTTGGCCTTATATACTCCTCTCCCTTTTCATTTTGGTTCCTTTTTTTTATCATCTTAACATATTTTTTTTATCATCAAAAAAGTTAAGACTTTTCTCCATCGTTTCTCGTTGCTTTCAACAGGATTTGATGCTTGTTTTTTTTCCGGAATCTTACACAGTTAGCTATACATGTTTAAGTTTTTCGCTTGGTTACGAAACATCGTCGTTGTTATGCCTTCAAGGGATGATTGTTCGCTTGACATGCTGAGGCAATTTTTGAATTGCTCCTTTTGCAATCTTAATCTTTAATTAACTACGAGTTGTTGTTGACTTAAGACACCTGGTATCATACACAAGAAGTGGAGATTATGAATTTTAAAAAAATAAATAAATAAATAACACGAAAATCAAACTCCTTCATTAAAAATTTCAGAAGCCTGCTTTCAGTCAATTCGTCAACTATACAGGGTGTATAGTTCCTTTTAACGCACCCAATTAGCTAATCCATAATACAAAACTAATATAACATAATAATCATAAAATTATAATGTAGAGCTTGGTGGCAAAAGGGTGTCAAGTGACATTTTTTTGTAATTTCGAGGAAAATGCGTTTGAAGATCTAAACTTGCCTTGCTGTCTATGGCCTACTTCACACTTCTTGCACTAACAAGTCTGCACTATTGTTGTTTTGCGCCAGAAAGATGAAATTGCACCTAACACATTAGAAAATTCTGCTTGTCATTTTTTTTCACAAACGTTACTAAACACCTTTTTCATCATGCCGTTCTAATAATATCAAAAAACAAGATCGTTTCAACAATGTTTAAACGTTGTCAAATCTTATCCGTGCCAATCATGTTCGATACTAGTAATATCAAAACCCACATTGATATTTTAAAATTAACACTTCATACGTTGTTCATTGTTTAAATTAATATTTTTGTTGTGCTCGTGACGATTGCTAAATCTAAAAATATTTAATCAACAATACAAAAAAATATAAAACAAACATTTTGTTCGTGTTGATTGTTGAAACCAACATAGCAACACGTAATCATATTGATCATTGTTGGAATTTAGAGCTAGCGTTGCAGATGTTGTGACAGAGTTAAAAGAGATTTTTTTAATGTTTTAATTAGAAAAATCAAAAAAATCATTGCATTTCAAACGGATCAATATTTTAGTTTTTTTTTGCATACTCATTTTCGCGCTTTTCTCTTTTAGATTCTATTACGAGGTTATCTGTCGTTTTGACAGTCTTGCTAGGCACAAATCCACATGTGGAAAAACCTTGCGGAAAGAATAAGACGAAGAAAGGATAAAAAACACACCTTTTTTTCCACTTCTTTCTTATATCCGTACTTTCGAAATGAGTTTTTAAGATAGAAGGAAACGATAAGACGACAGTCTCGAAGGCTTGGTCCTCACTTTTTTTCCTTTCCGTTCATTTTCTGGTCTCCTGAAGGGATTTCAATCCCTGAATTTTTCTTTTCTTCTTATTTTTTTTCAATCAATAGCATCACATACCCATTATAGTTTTAACCCCCGCGATGAAAAGATCAGAAGATTTAACACGAACACGAAAGATAATTGAACAAGAACTGTACTACAAGAATTGTACCAACTCAAACGTATTGCAACGTTGAGATGCCTCCAGACTATATCTGTAGTTTTTTCTTTCCACTTTTGAACTGAAAATGCAATTTCCAGAACAGTGATATGGAATAACCATGTTTACTGAAATTAATAAATAATGATAATTTTTATAACACTCAAATTCTAAACGTTTTCTTGTTGTTTCTCAAAATGCATTTAACTATTGATTTTGAGAAACTTTAAAATGACTTTCGAGAATTATTAAATTTTTTATAGAACTCATATAGACACACTCACATATCCATTTTAATCTAGCTAGAGAATCAATTCACAGAAATGTACGACTCGAATATAGTATAACTCAGCACGATACCATTATTACATCAAAACGTGTGCTACAGACAGAATTTCAGAAGAAACATTGTTTTGTATAAATTTAAAAAATACTTGAAAATTAAACATATTTTGTTTTCTAAATAAATCAATAAAAGTAACTTCTCGGTTAACAGGAGCTACGTTTTGCATAACAAAAATCCGTTTCCAATTCTCTTCTCCTGTAAACGTCGTTTTGCAAATGTTTCGCTTACAAGACTTTCATTCCTCAACGTCTATCCGACGGTTAGTTCCAATTTCACCAACAGTTTAGAATGCAAAAAGAAAATGAGAAAAAAATCTGCTTACAAATCCAATATCATGCATGTTTGAGAAAACGTCACCGGTTTTTCCGTTACGTCCAATCCATTTGTGTGCGCGATCGTGTTTATGTCTGTGTATCGTTTGTGACTG
>JAQIWH010003867.1:0-18568 GCA_034695005.1 Cryptops parisi
AAATTTTTAAATGTATAACCACCTGATCCAACAATGCAGAGTAAAATTAAATTATTTTGAGAGAATAAAATTAAACTGGCGTGGTCACTAACGCCATTGTTTACTAATAATGCTGCGTTAGTGACAGATCTAGACAAATATTATAGGTAATATTTATTTATATATATTTTTTGTGGGTATTTTTGTTCATTGTGGTTGTATTTTAGTTGTATAATGTATTGTCTTTTTGACATACATTGGTCATGTCGTGAGACTAAAGCAACTTTATAATATTCACAGAACCATGTATCGCGTTTTGATCCAAATAAGTAGAATAAATAAATAAAATTAAAATAAACAGATATGGGGGGTCATGGAAAATACTGAACTGGATTTTTGTTAAATGTCAATTTTTATTTATTTATTTATTTATTTTTTATTTTATTTATTTTATTTTATTTTTTATTGTTTTCTGTCATTTCTTTTAAGGTTTTTTTTTAATTAAATATAAAGTATAATGCAGCTGATTGGTACGTGGCGCCATCACTCGTCAAAACATTGCAACTAAACGATTTGATGCATTTGATTTTCTTATTTGAACTCTTTTTTACATTGTTTTCCGTTTATTTAGCGATGCTTATCATAACATCACATATTTGTGTATCATTTCAAGTATTGTTATTAAATATGAAAGGTTTGCGTGTATTTCAATAATGAATGTTTCTCAAATAATCGTTAGACAACCTATTTCGTATTCTGTTTCGGTTTCAGCAGCGTTGTAGATGTTTGATCCTAGAGGGCACCACTTTCCTGATCCGTATCATCTCGATTGATAAAGATTTTTCTATTAGGTGGTGGTATACTTGTAGCTAGAATTAGCATCGTATAATACGATGCTAATTACTAATTGTTGTTAAAGTTAAAAATTTCCAATTTCGAGGAAAAACGCGTTTAAAGATGGATCTCTGAACTTGAACTTTACTGTTTATGGGCTACATCACACTTCTTGCACTAATATCTTTGCACATTTTGTTGTTTTGCTCAAAATTATGCGTTAAGAAGATGAAATTACGCCTAACCCATTAGGAAATGCTTCCTTTTAGGTCATTATTTTGACAAAAATGTCACTTATCATCCTTTTACACCAAGTCCTTCAATTAACAAACATCGTGTTTTTATTCGTTTCTTTTTATTATAAAGTAACTTACAAGTTTATGTCTATTGTTATTGATATTTGTCGCGTGTGTGAATCACTCGGCGAATATGACATTTTCCTGTTTAGTATTCGGGAATTGAAGCTATTGATTGGAAATAGCCCGAAGCGCGTTGTTTTTCTTCGCCTTGACCCTTCGAATTACAAAACGCTCAACCGTCAATGACGAGGGGGAGAAAACAGAAAGACATTTGTCAAAGAAAAAAATTTTCATTGATACAAATTATATTCTTCTTAAATGGTTATATGAAGTAAACCAGAAGTTCATCTATGTTTAAAATGGTTTTTTGCTATCTTATAAAAGGTTTTCTTTGTTATTGATATTTAATAAATTGACCGTATATAGGAAATTCCCATAGTATTATATATAATGCATTATAAAGGGCGACAGCACATTTTCTTAGTACATAACAATAACTCGTATTTTGTGGTTATAATTGTTATGTTATTAGATGGAGTGATTTATATTATATACAATGTTTATTTTATTTTTTATTTTCACTTAAAACAATCCTAATTGATCGATAGACACAACACAAACATAAAGATCAAACACTAAAGAACACAGAACAAAATCAATCAATTCAATTTATGTGTTTAAACAGAAAACTATGTTATATTAGATAAGTGTGAATACTGTATTGTGATGAGCGTTCGAAGATATAGGCTACTGTATATGTTAGTAAAAAACCGAATACCAGGCCTCAGTAGTCAAAACCCGATTAACTTAAAGGACGTTGATGAAAATCGACCCGTGAAGGTTAGGTTAGTTAATGCGACCGAGGGCCGCCAAAAACCATAGTTTCTGATTCCAAAATCGATTTGTTATATTATACTTAGTTTTGACTGGGGAAAACTGGGTTTTCATTAAATTTGGGATCTGACTGTCATACTGTATATCTAGAGTTTAGACAACGTTCAAATTCGATCCGGATTTTGTTGGACGCAAGAACACTGTAATTTAATTATTATAGCAAATAATTTTTTTTTTTTGCATCCTAAAAATATCCGGTTTGAATTTGAACATGTCAGCTTGAACATTTTAGCTTGAACACCATTTGTCGCACACTTTTGCGTCAAATTCAGTTTTTGAATGTATTCAAAGAACATTGTTTGTTTTTTTATTCCAAAAATATTGTTGACGTGGAATGTTGTTAATTGGTTGCACCTGCTTGAGTCGTTGTTTTATATTATTATTATGTTTTTTCTTTTTCTTCAAATTGGAAACCCCCTTTTTCAATTTGAAGTTGAAAAGGGGGGTTGCAGTTTTTTTTGTTTTTTTCAATACCTTGGCGTTTTCTACCTGCGTTGACGTCACGATCCAACCACTTGTTGAGGTTAAACTCATCGCCCGAGGGGAAAGTCGTTTCGACGACGATGTTAGTGGGATTGGACGATAAGCATCACGTGACTGTTGGAGGTATGTGGCCGATGTTACCTGGAAGCCATTTCTTGTTCAGGTGACCCAGCCCTACCACCGAGTTGTCGTCGTCGTCGTCTAGTTGAAATAATATACGTTTTGAAACGAACTCGATGTCGAAGGATAAAAGCGTTTAAAGGAAGGATCTCGCCCGGTGGTGTTTTCTTATAGCTCTATTTGCCAAAGTGGTGTCGATCGGCGTCGTTGTTGTGGAACTTTAAAAAGAAAAATTTGTCGTCGACCAAGATGACATGCTCGGCGGTGACTTTGTCACTCGCCACGATCGGCGGTGTGGTGGCTGTCACTTTGATCGCCATTGGTTTTGGAACCGACAATTGGACCGAAGTCCGTGTGAACCGAGCGCAAATTCGAAGTGCTCAACAATTGGCCAACGACCGAGGATTGGACGAAAAGTACAAAAACGACAAGTCCTACTACAACCGAGACGTGGGACTTTTCCGAGAATGCTTCCCCAACGACAGGCCCAAGTCCGGTACGTTACGTTACGTTAATCCTCAGCAACCATGGGACTCTTTTTTATTTTCTTTTGGTTTGAAAAGTTTTTTCTCTATTGAATATTCCGTTTGCTATTCCTTAAACATGGAATTTGCTGAATTCGAAAAGGGCTGAACTTCCAGCACGTAGAAACTCCATAAAACTGGTTACGTGTACGGGATCACGAAAGAGTAGCGTTTATAATCACACACACACACACACAAAAAATGTATTACTTTTAAGTATACAGAACGTTTTTTGAAGTACACGTTAGATTTTAAGATAAAGTATATGAAGTATACTGGAATAGTATTTTAGGATTGACTTCTTTTGCAAGTTAGAGCTACGTATTTCGCGCGGAACGTAAACTTTTTATACAGAATTGTATGATATTAAACTTTGTATATTATAAGTATAAATGTATATACATATAAATAACTTATGTTAATAAAAATATGTTATATAATAATATGTTATAAATAACTATGTTATAAGCATAGTATTATATATAAGTAGTAAGTGTAATACGGTACTTTTATAGAGTATAAATTTTATTGTTATTTTACACAGTAGTGACAAAATACATAATTACAAAACAAAGAAGGTCAATAAAACAAAAATTGACATAAAAAAATATACAAAATAATAATCATTCTAAACCTTAACAATTATACTATCACAACGAAGAGTCCAATCGAAGTATATATATTATTGTAATAAATCATAAAGTAAATTGGTAAACATTCACTTTACGTTTTCAAATGGCGGCACCTAAGCTATGCTCATAGAAACTGAATCACGTTAGATTAAAACAAAAAAGTATATAATGGGTATAGAAGCCGGGTTAGGTATTAAACAATTAAAAAATGTGCTTTATATGATTTTGTTTTAGTCTAACCTAACCCGGCTTTTAAACTCATCCACTGAAGTTTCGCTTTCGGTGCCGCCATTTGAGGACGTAAAGTGTACGTTTTCCATTAAATTCGTACTGTATATAGTATAAAATGTGTATTACTATAAAATATAAAATTTATCGTAAAGAAATTTTCTTACAAGTGAGAGCTATTTCACGCGGAACAGAAACTTCGTTCCAGTACATGAGTATAATATATTACATACAAGCTATTAACATGCCATGTACGTTATAGTAATAATTCGTTTTTTTAACATACAACTATTTGAAGCGAATTATTGGTATTTTGTTGTATCGTTTAATGTACCTGAACGAGGAATAAATTCAACCTGAATTCTTGAGTTAACACCATAAGCCTGTTTAGGTTGGGTCCATTAATTTCTTGCTTAATTTTTTTTTTTAGTGTTGGAAATATTTTTCTGCTTATGTTTTCTTTAAAAAAAAATGAAATGGGTGTTAAATAATGTTATTTTTGATATTACAAGAATTACAAGTCGCTGAATTACAAAACAAAATTTGGTTTTTTGATAGTATCGAATACATTTCTTCACCGTGAGTCACGTCCTTGCGCACGATTAACACATTCATAAAGTTAGCATAGTTTACGTTTGTACGCAATTTTTTGTTGTTGTTGTTATTAGTTAAAGGCTGACATTTTTTAAAAGGTGAAGTTTTATGTTGACGTCATGAAAAAAATTCTTTCGACGTTGTCTAATCCCAAACGTACATTTGTTTTATTCTATTTCTTGCAATTCGTGATAGGCTTGCGTACATTACATAGTTTCAACTTTTCCAAGAATTAGATAAATTTGTACACCTGAATGTTTGTACAGTTTTTATAAAATTTCATATTATTTCAAATTTCATTTTATGTACTACGTGTACCTGAAAATTTTGGTTCAGTAGTTTTATTTTATTTTTAATCTATTTTGGCAATTCGTAGTAAGCGGTGTGCATCATCACATATACTTTATTTTCAAACTTTTTCGAAGAATAAGATATTTGATAATGGATAAGTTTGTACACTGTAATGTTTGTACAATTTTTATATAAAAAAATGTAACGTGTTCATTAAAATTTTGGTTTAGTAATTTTTATTTTTTGCAAATTCGTAGTAGGCTGATGTTACATAGTGTACCGGTACTTTCAAACTTTTCGAGGAATAGGACATTGATATCGTATTAAATTTGTACACTTTAATGTTTGTACGTATCTTTATTGAAAAAAATTGTACATTCAAATTTTGGTTTAGTATACTTACATCATTTAGGGAGTAGCTATATAAGAAAAGATTCCCTGTTATTATTTTTTTTCTTTATCTTTCATGGCCGAAATCCAATATTGTTAATATAATCACGTGAACGTACGTATCATTACCTTATGTAATGGGTTTATGTAAGTAAAACAAATCACGTCGTGAGAGAATTTCTCCTTGACATCTCTTATAAGCCCAACCATCTTCTTTTTCGTCCTCCATCTTTAATGAAACCTCCTCAATTCTTATAATAATAATCATCTGTCACGAACTTTACCTATATTTCGAATTGAAATGAAACGCCTCCTTTTTTTTTTTTATTTAATTATTTTTTTCTAAAAATAAAAAAAACCTTGGGTAAAAAAAAAAAAATTGGTCATTAAAAATGTTTTTAAAGACTGACCCACATTTCGTTAGAAAAAAAAACATCAACTAACATTAGATATATACGAAAAAAACGTGTTATTTATTTTTTTGCAATATCAATTTATATTTTGCCAAAATGGAAGTCGTGTCAAGATCATCGTTTCATAAATTTATTTTCAAAAAATGAGGTTTGAAATGTAGAGTTTAGATTTAGGACAGTAGTCTTTTGGATGTCTTTTTCACACTGTTAACCATGTTGATCAGTCGACGAGTTGATCTGTTAATCTGGCTAATTTTGTCACGCTCTGTCCACTCCATTTAAATGTCCATGGCGTGACATTGCGTTATAAGCTTCAGTCTGTTTGTCTTTTTTTAATTCCGTAAAACTTTTAACAACAACAACAACAACAGGTTTTTCTAGAGTGTGAAATTTTAATACAACATCCAAAATGATCGTCTTCGTAGTTTGTATAGGATTCTAGTTAATTAAACGCGTTGTTGACTTGGCCCTTTACGAAGTTTTGTTTTTAATTAAATTCGAGATCAACTTTCGGCTTGTGTTGTTGTTGTTGTTGGCAGCAAAGGGTTTAATAACTGGAATGTGATTATAGATTTAGGCAAAGTGTATGGAAAAAAAATAGGTTCATAGGTTTTAAGATAAATAATCATCACCTGGGGGAGGGGTGAACTTTTGGTTGGAAGAGCTTCCGCATTCTGCACATGGAAGCACCTCAGTGGCAATAGTACTAAAGGTAAACATGACGACCCAGCTGACTGACCTCACTTCCACACACACATCATCTTCATACGACCAAAAAGTGGTCACTATTAATAATAAAATAAAATAAATAAAAAAACACGAGGTATTCAGAGTTTGGTGATAGAACCAGACAACAACCGTGGGAACATGATCTCTTATTCACCAATTTGAATAGGCACAAAAAAATTGTAATATCTTTACAAAATTACACTTACAGTGTGGCCTTTGCACCTGCTTCAACAACTTAAACGCGTGTTACAGTAACCCATTTTCTTTACAGTATAGTATTTTTAGTAGTAGGCGTTTTAGCTTTTTGTTTTAGATTTTAATTCGTGTCAAGTCACATGGAATTTCATCGGATTTTTTCAAAGTGTCACCTTACTTGAACCTTCTGCAAATATAGTTAGTCACAAATTTTAATTGTGAATTAGAATATTTTTCGCAATGTTTTGTTGATAAATTCATTCTTGTATATGTTGCCGGCAGTTTATAGAATCCAGACATTTTAAGCCTGGTTTTAAACATTTTATGTGAAATTAGCGTTGGAATAGTTTATGCTTGCAAAAGTTTAATTAGCAACTTTGTAGTCATGTGGTTACATACTTTTCAAAAAAACATATAAATTTAGGGTTACATTCAGGTTTAACCTTTTTTTTCGGTGAAATTATTGTTAACTAACCTTAACTAATCTAATCAGTTCCATGTATGATATTATTTACATAAATTGCTAAACGGGGCTAGGTATTTTATAGACTGCCTGGATTCTATACATTGCCTGTAACATATATAAATTTGGAAACAATGATTTTTTTTTCCGATGGGCATTATTTGAATTCATATAGAACGAATATTTCTTGGTACAATTTACAAAAGTCCCTGGCCTAAAATCAATATCAGTTGCATTGTGTTTGTTTTACTTTAAATTTTATTATGGCACGAAGGAATTTTTTTTCCCTTGATCCGTCATCTGTGAAATACGAAATGAAGGTTTGTTTAAAAAAACGTAGCATATAGTCTTTGTTTTGTTTAAGGGGAAGCAACTTGGAGAACTTCTGCTTTATGACTTCCATGTTGGAAAAAAATCTCTTACCATTTCAACAACCAGTCTGTGAAGAGATTCACACTGGAAAAAATAAATTATAATACAAAAAAAAAGCAACAACAAGGATTAACAAATTCACGAAACAATGTTGTTTATTAGAATTCACGATGGCGAGCTAATTAACGAGTTGCTGTTCCAGTTTAAAAGTTGATTGGAAAATCAAACATGGCCGCCCTCAGTCAACAGCCTTTCCAAAGGAATAGAATCTGTTACTCAAACCAGTAATAATAGTTAAACTATAGGATGTTGGGGTTGGATTTTTTAGATTTATCATAGGATTATAAAGATAATCTTATAATTTTTAATTAGTATAATTAAAAATCCTTTCCTTTATTAAAATTTAAACAAAATTAGGCTTGGTCATCTTCCTGTAAATTTTTTGCGGCGTTTTTTGGTATAATTTATTCTTATAACAGTATAGTTTTGATCGAAGCCAAAGAAAAATTACATTTCAAAAGTTTTATTACTGTTTTTATAAAATTTAATATCTTGCAATTAATTTTATAATTGGTTTAGAATAGCGCCATGTTACTTTCGAAAAACGTTACGTCATCGCGTGTCATTTATTAATAGCAGAAGCAACAAGTCATTAAAAGGACGCGTATTTTTCCTCACTTAATAATAATAATAATTTTCATCACATTTGTCTTCCTCGACATCATTGTTTTTTTTCTTCCTTTTTAAACAATTAGTTGACACGTTAAGTATAATAGGTATCGAGTGTATAAAAATATTTTTTGTCAGTTTTAATTAATTTTTTTGCGACTTTCTTAAAACAAAAACTTCTCTCTCTCTTGGTAAATAATAAATTTTTAAGTTAAGGAATGTAGTAGTTAGAGAACAATAAACGTTTTATTTTCGCTTTTTACATTTTACCATGGGAAAAATTTCTAGTTTGCAAAGGTATTGGAACAGCTGTTGTGTAACGTTTTTTTGTTTTCTATGAGAAAGAAGAGAAAACAAAAATACGATGATGATGTAAAAAGTCTTGAAGAAAGTGATTGGGGAGATGGTTTTTCCACAAAAAAAAATGTCAAAGACTTTTCATCTTATTATGCGAATGAAAAAAAAATTGTTTTATTTGAGAACAAAACTGCGAGTATAATTTTTGCTGCATCAAAGCTTTTTTCATGAAAAAAAATGTAGTTTATATTATAACCATGGTGAAGATGGCTAAGGAGTAGCCCGTATGAAGTGTGTAGTCGTTGAAAAGTTTGGAAGGGTGAAAGAAAAACAATGCGATGGTATTGTTTCTTTGTTCATTTTATCGGATAATGGCTGAAAAAAATGATAATCAAGCCAGCGGATCAAATTCCAATTATAGGGTTGGAAGGGCATTTCCTTAAAAGATAAACTCATTGAGCATCATCATTATCATTTTCATGTAGTAGGTCGCCAACAACCGAGGCGATGAATACTTGATGAGGTCATTGAGAAAATTCCACCAATGGAATGTTTCGTAAGGGTGAAAATGCCAGTTTCTCAAAAAACCTGCTTTCGTCGACTTTTTCTTTTCAGAAACTTTTTGACGACAACAAGAATGTTTTGTCGACAAGGAATTGACGAACGACGACGATTCTTGGTTGTGTTTTTTTTTTGGTCTTTTCTTTTAATAGTGAAGCCGCTTGTGGTGCTAGGGATTAGGCACAGTGGTGGTGGTGTTATCTACAACCAATCTGAATTCTGAACCAGTGTATATGGTGTATATTATAGATGCCAGTTAACCATCCATGTTACCAACCAGTTATCGATGGTTCTAATTTGTATCTCCATGGTTAAACAATACAATAAACTTTATAATCTATCTAATAAAACTGCAGCGCGCTCCTCTTTTTTTGTTGCTATGATCGCGCCAAAGCACGATGTGCGAAAATGCCGAAATTTATACCGAAATCGATACTATAACAGTAACGAATATTGCAAAGCAAATATGAGTTAAGTCTGAATCAAACTAAAATACTGTAACGAATATTGTGAAGCAACATGAGTTAAAACAAAAAACTTTACCGTCATTTTTTACTGTTATTCACCAGTTTATGGTAAAATTAATACTTTTTTTTTGTTTCATATACATGTAGTTTATCTGAATAACTAAGTTTAATAATTGTTGCCGGTATTAAACCACTCGCTACAGTTAATACGTTTATTCAGGCACTAACTGTTGTGGATCCATCCGAATAAACACTGATCACAAAATCAACCAAAATATTTTTCCACTTGTTAGTTTCAAATAGTTTTGAAATTTGATTAAATCGTGCCACGGTTGTCCAAGAAGAAAAAAACGAAGTTATTTTTTAATCACTTGTTGATTTCCCACATCTCAAGATGAAATTCCCGAACACCATTGTTGTTTTGGTGTCTTCGCTTCGGGCAAACACCCAACTATTTCAACTTGTCACACAGGTGTTATTTTCTTCTCCTCCCACCTTCTTCTCTATTTGTTTTTTGCTTTGCCGTTCTTCTCGACCATTTTCTTCGCTCTCGTTGTTCCACCTTCACAAGGAAACTTCTTTCTTTTTTCTTCAAAAAAAAACCAAGTTCATCTTTTTCGTCTCAACATCTTATCAACCCATTTGCCTTTTCTTAATCTCTTCTGGCCTTTACCAAAAAAAAAATAAAAATCATATAAGATGGCGTGACGAACATTTGGGTATTTCACTGTTATTCTTATTCGCAAAATTTTTAAGCAAGAGTGGATATTTCTTTTTTTCTTTTTCACTTATGCACGGTCAGATAGAGATTTTCTTCTTCAATCCACCTTGTTGAGAAATGGACTCTTCCACTCTTTTTTTTTTCGGGTGAGTCAAGGTATGGGAGGGTTCGCAAAAGAATCAACATCACCTGACCCAGGTATTTTGGCGCTCCCATCCAATCCAACTCACCTGGGGGTGAAAAACGAGTGGCCTTTCAAGGCTCCCCCATTACTTTTTCTTCTCTCCCTAGTTTTTTTTATCCCCTTCCTGCAGTTCTTTTGGGGCGAAAGTGATTAGTTGGTTTGGCTTCCTGAAACCATTCCCTGCAAGTTTACTGTGCAACTTAAAACACCACGGGATGTTCATTAACTCCAAGGTGGAGCCTCTTTTACAAAGGCACAAAGTTGCTATTGTTTGTTGTGCTGGTTTGCGAGTTCGTTCTCGTGTTCAATGATTTGACACGTGACAAATGTACAGGGTACGTCATCGATTATTCTCCAATTTTTTTTTTGATACTGAACTGTTTGTGCGCGATATGCTGCGCAGTTTTGAAAATTCGAAAAGTAAAAAAACCGGTCGAGGTTAAGACACTTCACAAAAATGCTTTTAAGAAAATATCGAGCACGAGCTGTTCATGCACGGTGATTTTGTGCAGTTTTGAAAATTTGAAACAAACTGTCGAAGTGATGGCACTTTGAAAATTTAGTATATGAGATTTTAAAGTGTCATAACTTGATTGATTTTGCAAATTTAAACAAAAAAAAAAATAGCTACAAGGAAATAGTTGTCGTATACAGCATACTGTACGTATACCGTACGATTGTTGAAAAGAAAGTCAAAAGAACAAAAGTCAAAAACAAGAAAAAGGGAATAAAGACGTCAAAAACATAATGATTGACTTTTTTCTTGTAATTTTGACGTCTTTTTTATACTTTTTTTTTTTTTTACTTTATTTCCTACAATCTACCATACTAACTGTACGGAGTTTTTACAAGTATTAACTACCTAAAAATTCCGAACAATAGAAGGTCCTGGTGTAAAAAGGTGTTAAGTAACATGTTTACAATTTCGAGGAAAACGCGTTTAAAGATCTGAACTTTCCATGCTGTCTATGAGCTACTTCACACTTCTGGCATATCTTTTCACATATTATTGTTTTGGCCAAAGTTGTGCGTCAAGAAGGTAGAATTGCTCCTAACACATTCGAAAATGCTTCTAGGTTATTTTTGACATAATGTTACTCAAACTCAACACCCTTTCACACCAGACCCTTCAATTGATAGGCAGTAAATGGTTGTTCGACATTCGACAGTACACTTAGTCACTAGTTAGTTAAACAGAAACTAGAATGACAGAAAAATCAATAATGTATTGTCAAATCACTTTTAAAACGACATATGGTCTCGTGTGAGTCAGATTGACAGTTTTACTTTAATGGTTTCGATTCAATGAAAATGATTTGTTTGGAGGCTCAGCTGCGCAAGTGGTATGCCAGATACTGAACTTGAATTATAAGCGGCGTAAAAAGTGTGTGTTTACAAACAAGGAAAAATATCTTTCAGTGTGTTTGGCCCACGAATTCTATGAAAAGCGGATGTGGCGTTTACGAAGGTGAATGAAGGGTTGGTCAACCGTTTGTTGATGGGATAATTGTACAGTGCGTACTGTACGTATGCCATCCATTAAAACGACATGTGTTGCTGGTCGCTCAATAAAATGCATTCGAGCTGCAAGTACACATGTTGTCTGAAATGTGATTCATACTTCGATTATTCAATATATACAGTATATACGTATATAAAATAGTTTACGAGGCTACAAATAACGACTCGAGTAGGTTCATTGAATCATAAATGGTCGCTGTCAAAACCGACCATTTTGGTTTCTAAACACGCATACATGTGTTATTTGTACTGCACGGTAACACAATATGTATTCATGCATCTTTTTTTATATAAAGTATAATAGTACATAGAGAATTTCAAATTTGAACCGGATTTTGTTTGACCATGTCATATTATTATACTAAAGGCATATTGTACTTTACTATAAATATGCTATGGTTTGACGTAGGAACACTGGTGGCTAGCACTATTTGCTACAAGTCAAATGTTAATCCAGATAGTATAGGGTGTTCTTAAAAGAGCTATGTCAAATTTTAATTACAGATGCCATGCATTAAAACAAAGCAAAATGTCCGTATAAACGTTGATCCAAAGATGCATACCTTCAGCGATTCTGAAACAATAAATCTCTGCAATTATCGTGTTATCTCAAGAAGATAGCGTTTCCGGAACCTTGTTTATATAGAATTTTTTGCTTTGTTTTAGCGTAAAATCTGTGGTTAAAATTTGACTAGACCTTTCCTGTATATTAAATGGTTCGTATTGCAACGTGTTGCATCTCATTGTCCCACAAGAGAAACAATTTGTCAACAAGTGGGACGAACGATGACATTGGTACATCCTGCGTTTCTAAATTGTTAATTTATACAGGCGCTAAATCAATACCAATGTCGTAATGAATATTGACAAATATTTTTTGTCCCAAATTTTTGTGTGTGTGTGTGTGTTCCAAAGTGTGCCGAGTAGAAACCTCCGTGTTGTATTTAACGATAAAATAAAAGTAATATTTATCTTGTCGTACGACACGTTGTGGAACAAAATGTTCCTTCAAGAGAGAAAGAGATGACATTCTTGTCAAGTTCATTGGCTTCTTTGTCAAGTTTTCCTTTAGGGGTTTCTACCACTTCGTTCTATACACACTTCTTATAGCTTTACATTGAAATACTTTTTTGTTTTCATCTTCTTCCAATAACACGATATATATATATATATATATTTTTTGATGAGATGTTGAGATAGAAAGCAATTTCTTAGTACACAACAAAAACAAGAATACTTTTTTCTTATGTATAAGTATACAGTATATTTTTTCACATACACTACTTATGGTGAATTAGATAAATTTTTTTTTTTGTTAGGTATTAATTTTATAGCTACATTTACTCGGGGTCGAAATGGTTTCAAGTTTACAGAAGGATGGTTTCTGAATCACTTTTCTTAAAGCAAAAAAAATCTGAATTCTTATTAGAGTCACTGAACCAAACTTCCTCACTTGTACAATTTCTTCGTTGTATATACACTACACTAAGTATAGATAATGTTTGTGTTGAAATAATTAATTCTTCTAATCACGTGCATTAGGGGTCGAAACGTTCATTAACATGACACTCAATGTTGTCGAACTCATTTTCATACACTTTATATTACGGTCACTCGTCGTGAGTTTGTGACTGAATTGAGAATTAAACGAATGCTGCCATCTATAGGAGTTTTTCAGAATGTATAGCTCAAAAATCGCATACGGCGGGAACCGCAGTAAATCAATAACCGCATAAGTCCAACGTAACAAAAAATGAGCAAAAAATGGAAAATTGTAGCAATCGAAAGTGGAATTACTCAAAATTCGCATACATCGAAACTTGGGGAATTACTCAAAACATGAAATCGAGAACCCCGTATGTAACTCCAATGTAACAAAAAATTGCATAAATCGAAAATCATCCATGGCACTATGGCAGTATTTATTTTGGCATTATACAGCACACTACATAAATGTACACATAATTACAGTGGAATTCTTATTCCACTGTCATTGTTATGGTCATTATGATCACTTTGGGACCAGTGCTTTATGATAACAATAGGCATCTGATAACATTAAACAATGAAAATAAATCATTAAACTAGTGTCTTCAGACCGACTGATAAATGATAACAATAGCCGACTGATAACATTATCCGTGATTATAATGAGAGTTTCACTGTATATGGCTATATATAAAGCCCATGGTTAAAAATCATTTTAGTGTATAATTATACAAAAAAAAATAATTAATATTTGGGTGTTACCCCCAAGTTGAGGACATTTCAAAAGTATGTCAAAATCAAGGTGATTATAGGCGGTGATCATTTTTATGTCGGAAAAGTGAATAGGACAGTGACATCGAGTCACTTTTTTTTTTATAAAGAAACGAACAAAAAAAAAATCAATAATTTTTTTGTAGATATATATCGATTCGGTTGAGTGGATTTAAACGGTGAAAGTCGGTAACCTGTACTGATCATTATACTGTACCAATGAAACGTACTGGACTAGAATATTAAAACAAAAAGGAGTTCGTTTTTGGTACATTAAGTACTGTGAAACGAGGATAAAAATAAAGGGTTAAAAAAAAAGCTGGCGTTAATTTTCTTATCACTCCAAGAGAAGGAAGTTGGTTGAGATTATATTATGCTTTATATACTTTTTTTTGTAACTTTGTTGTACATGAGTGGGTGTCGATGAGTGTTGTACTTAGGCTTATTAGTTGCGTCAAGAGGAAATACTCTATTCGTTACCAAGTATAACTGTAATAATTAGCAACTCGAAAAGGTAATTGCTTTATATTGTTTGATGGGCGTGTTAAAACAGTTTTGTTTCACTGTAACGAAAAATGTTTATTACCTGTTTGAAATGGAAGAGTCCAATACTTATTTTTTATACGTTTTAAATTAGTTTCATTGTGAGTGAGTTTGTGAATGAGCTGGTGATTGAATCTTTTTACTGCCATCTACAGTCGTTTATGAGAATTAATACTGTATAGTCCAATGTACCAAAAAACGCATAAATCGAGAACCGCATAAAAAGACCTTCGCATAAATCAAAAACCGCGTAAGTCACTGTAAAAAATCGCATATATATTTATTTATATAACTATGAATAAATCTAAAATTCCAGAAATCAAAGATTCAGTTTCTCAAAACTTGCATAAATCGAATATCGAATGACTGGACAATCGCATAAATCAAAATTCGCATAAATCGAAAAGTACAGAAATCAAAGATGAAATCTACTCAAAACATGCATAAAATGAATACCGAATTACTCGAAGATTTATGCGTAAATTTTTAATTCGCATAAATCGAAACGAAGAAAACCAAGTTTTATTTTTTATTTGTATGTACATACAGTACGTCTGTATATGAAAGTAGGGTATATAAAGGGTGTGCTCCAAAACAACCTATTTTTAATTGACTTTGTTCACCGTAACAAAAAATGACTAGTTACCTATTTGAAATGGACGATTCCAATACTTTGTTTTGGCTTTTTTCAATTCAAAAAGTGAGCTTTCGATGCAATTAATTCGGCAAATTCATTTACCAAATGGAAATGATGTTCTGTTTGATAAATGTATTTAAACAAAAAATGGATTCGTACGAAAAGTGGTTTACTTTTGTTTTTTTTAGTTAATTGTTTGATGATGGTGTTTTTAATTGCCCATCGTAGAAAGTTGGATGGTTTTTTCCGAAATTTCGTGTACTAGGCGTGCGAGTTCATACTTCCGCAAAAAATTCGGTTAAACAAAACTCATAGGGGTTAATGAAATTCAAGAAAAAAAAATACAAATACACCAAGAAAAAAAAATATTTTGGCTCGAATCGGTTAAAAAATTACAATGTTGTGGTTTTAATCCTATATGATTTCACGCTCTAACAAAATGTAAGGGTTGCGTGCATAACGCGATTTGTTTTCTTCCATAAAGTTAATATTTATTTTTTGTCGAGATTTTTTTTTTCAATAAATAACAAAGTAAACATTCTATCTGTAAAAATTCATGAAAAAATTCGGTTATAATAATATATTGTACGGTAGTTAATGGTTTTCGTGCAAATGCTGTAAGTGTCCTTTTAAACCTGATGTAAGTACCCAAAATTGACACACAAAAAATTGAAATCAATTTATTTTTTTAATTTTTAATTATGATAAAATAGAAAATTTAATTTTTTAGAAATTTATGAAATTTAGTTTTATTAAAGATATATTTAATAATTTTTGTTCATAAAATTGGATAATATACAAAATATCATACATTGAATAATTTTTGTTGCAATAAAAAATGTATACCATTCTTTATACTTCATGCAAGTGACTGTAATTGACAAAAAAAAAAGTTCCGGTTGTCCGGGATTTGTTAATTGCAATGGCTGAACTAAGCCTTTGATTGTATAGCTAA
The DNA here is from genome assembly GCA_034695005.1 of Cryptops parisi. NCBI lineage: Eukaryota > Metazoa > Arthropoda > Chilopoda > Scolopendromorpha > Cryptopidae > Cryptops > Cryptops parisi. The sequence goes on from JAQIWH010003867.1 coordinate 16,255, forward strand.
AGATTTGATATCATCCCACCCAATTTTTTTTTTCAGTGGGTATATATGAAAAAAAAAGTTGACTTTATTACCTACACAAGATACACGTTATTCCTAGGAAATGACCGTAACCTTTATTTTCCTTTAAATTTGACTGTCGGTCAAATGAGTATTACTAAAGGAATGGAACTAAACGTGGCGTATACTGCATGTTCCTTGTCGCCTTGAGATATTACATCTCAAAGTGACATCTTCCCCATAGTTTCCTGCTTTAGGTCATGCATAGTTTTGATGGTTAACTTATCTTTTCCGCTCTTAACCTAATGCTTCTGGCGTCTTTTTCTTTTTGTGTGTATTATTATACCATAGTGTAGTAGGGAGATGATGAAACAGATTTATATAACTACTAGTAGGTGAAGTTCCCAAGACATGATAGTGCTTTGAACTTGGAAGAAACTCTTGCTGCTTTACAACCTATTGTTTTTGGTTTTGAAAAATTGGAACGTTCATTGACGTTTAAGAAAAACTGTTGTATCGTTTGTTTGTTTTTTCATTGGTTAGGAGACTTGTGGAATGAAATAAAATATGTCTTAACGGACGTACAACTAAGCAAATAGCAAATGCGATGGATGTGTAAAAAAAAAAAGAAGTTATATCGCACAAAGAGGGTTAAAAATTGGTAATAATTGAACACATTCGTGGAAAAAATGTCGATTTGATTTTTCAGTTTTAGTTTAAATTTCAGTTTTTCAGTGTTTGTTGTTGTTTAGACTTTAATAAAAAGACATGAGTCCTTCTTCTCCTCCTCCTCCACACCAGCTATGAAAACGCCATCAAGTGTCAAAATGCAGAGACTCTTACCGAAATTGTTAACTGTAACAAATATCGCGAGACAATATGAATTAAAACAATAAATAACTGTAACGAAGATTGCGAAACTACACGAGTCAAAACATTGAAATGAAGCAAGTAAACCTTTTTCCGTCATTTTGGACGGGTTATTTACTGGTATAATATAAAAGTTAAAGGTGTATATCTCTCTCCGTCTCTGTCCGTGATAATGTTTCTATTCACAAGGAAAATCATGACAACCATAACAACGTGAATGTAAACAAATATGAGCATCGGTTAACAAATGGGAAAACAATGCAGTACATAGTACCAGGAAATCCAACATCGCAACGCTTCACGTGTTATAGCACGGGTTACCTATCAGTGTGAATATAAATCCTCATGTGATCATTAAAAACAATGGAAAAGACAAAAATGTTCACAAATGAATATTAATTTGTACTGAACAATGAGATGTGTATTGACTTCTGTATTAATACTGTATATTGATTTGTATTGAAGATGAGACTTACAAAAGTACCTCGAAACATTTGTATAAAAGATATTTTTAAACCAAAAGGAATTTGTCCTTTATACTAGATTAGCTCGATAGAACAACTCGGATAGAATTTTTCTTTTTTTTCATCATCATAATTTTTGATGACGAAAATTGAAACTGTCATGTTGAAACAATTTAATTTTTTCTTAAAAAAAAAGTGATGTAAAATCGACTGCATTCCAATGCGAAAGGGTTAATGCCAAAAGAGCGAAGGTAAACACGACGAAGGTGAACAAGGACTTTTTGAGCGAATGACCACTTCTCGTATTTGTTGTGTGTACTACGACTGTGTGTATGCATGGTGTATGTTATTAGTACTTAGTACAACCTCTGCCTACTCATACGACATGATCATTGTTGTTGACATGAATTCGTGAGAACACTAGATTATGTTAGGAATGAAAATAAAATGGCGGCTGTTGAGTGACCTTTTGCAAAAAGTTGACTCGTGGTCGTAGGTCATCCAACAATTCTCGGGTCACTGCCCTTAGGTTAAAATAACACATTTTTTATTATTTTATTTATTTTTTTTTAGAACTGGAGATAAAATATTGTAAAAGTTGGAAATATAATTTTTCTGGTGGTGGTTTATATTAATTTTTTTTATATATATATACGTGATAAATGGTGGTTCTTTGTGGTTTATAAAAGTGACTCATCTTTTCTGTAGACAGTGATAAACGGGAATTTTTTTGCCCCTATCTTGTATTAATGGGACTTGTTTTTCAAGTTCTGGTTAGTTTTTTCCAGTTTACTATCGAGTTGTAGTCTGTCTAGTTATATTGTGGTGAACCAACTACAAAAGCAAAATGAATGAACTACCAAGGTTCATCTTTCACCCGTAGAAAGTAAATGTACTTGTATACTATTTATAGTACGGTTCTTCTTTTACCCATAGAGAATAAACTATGCAGTGTCTCTGAAAAGTTTGGTGCAGGTTTAAGC
>JAQIWH010003868.1:0-18565 GCA_034695005.1 Cryptops parisi
ATGTATTTTACGTTCAATTTTTTATTTTATGATATTTTAACTTTTAAAGTTTGAAACGAGATCATCTTTAAAATAAGTTATTTTTTATTGATTAATTTATTTTTATCTAAAGCGTCACAGGCGGCTTTTCCGTTAAAAGAAAAGTTTTTTTTAAATTTTATATTAGTTGCCGTTTATTTTAAATATATTTGTTTCATAACCAATTTTTAAAAAATTTATTTCGATTTCGTTTTCATCTACAGAACCGATGCAACATAGTTTCGATTTCATTAAGTTGCACAAACTCGACGCCAGATGCCACCATCCATTTAACTTACAATCTCAGTTTCAAAAGGTCAAACTTTGGTGGTCGAATAAAAACCAATTACAACAACGATCTAAAGTTATCATTTTGGAATACTTCAACTGACTAAATTCCTACAATTCGTTGATATTTCCAATGATAAATTTCTTTCGTCGGTGGAAGGGGTCAACGGCCCCAAATGATATTTGCGATGAAGTGTTTTTTCAAAAATCGGGTTTTTTCAGTTTCCCTCCAATGTAGTGAAGGGAAAATGGCGGGTGGTCAGCTGGGGTTACTAGTGCCACTAGCAACATTTTTCAACCTGACGACGATTACGATGGCACCTGCGAAACATGAAGGGTAACAAGATTGAAATACGATGGAGGAGAACAACATCTATCTCGCCATTCCAGCCGACAAAGTGAAAGTTTTGCTAAACAACGTGGAAATTGTACGCGAACTGTTCGCAGTCGAGATTGCCATTGAGCCCGAAATTAAGGAGAACAACTGGAGAAGCATCATTCTCAGCACTGAAAATACAACGACAGCTGAGAATTTAAGAAATGCTCAGGTAATAATATATAATAATTATAATTTGACACAGGTTTGTATTATTTTATATTTAATTAAGTCATTTTATTTTTTGCAAAAATAAAAAAGGTAGTGTTTTTACATTAGTGTTGATGGTGGTGGAGGAAATAACAGTAAACAACTGAAATAAAGTAAATACAAGAAGAGTCCATTGATAACAAGGTTGTTGGTCTTGTATTTACTTCCTGCTGATAACAGGTTTTTTTTTATGTATTATATCTGATAATTGGTGCATCTGAAATAACCACAATAACTGCTATAAATAATTAAGTGCAAATGTACACTTGTAAATGTACGTCATCAGAGTTCTTTCCAATAGTCCACCATGTATCATTTGGTACCTATTGAAACCTTAATCAGCACTTGAAAACGTAAGTTAATGATCGAAATTTCGATGTAGTTTCAGTATTATCTGTATTTAATCTATTTCAATATATGCACTGTCACTTTGTTTTGTTTTTTGATATTCCATTATGATGTTTCATTATGTATTGTAACAATACTGCACGTCAATCAGTATTTGATCTCATGGATGTATAACCTTTAATGATTGAAAAACGATATAGTTTTAGTATTATCTATATTTTCAGTTGGTATTGTATTATAACCATGCTTATAACGTTATTACCGATGTAAAGCTTTTTATTGTGCATAACATTGGTACTTTGCATTACATGGTAATGACCATTGGGACTGGTGTAGGGTCTACAGTCCATGTACCGTACCATATAGTTTTAGTATTCCCATGTCAGTTTTCATGAAATCAAGTCAATGCTTATAAAATGCATTGTGTTTTAATTTCTAAAATAAATGACATTTATACTAATGATTTTGGAATGAACATAAGTTACAATTTTTATTTAAGCTTTTAATGCTAACCAGTCAACGACCATGTTGACTGGTTATTTTCTATGAACATTTTACCAAATGGAAATTTGCACTTGTACCTAAGTTGTATTTTATATTGCCCAATATTTTCAGTTATGTAATATGGCATATATGTACTGTACAGTCAGTAATGATCCTGGTTAACACTGATCTACTTTACAGTACAGTGTACAGTACTAAGATAACATGACTTGTTGATCAATCCATACATTAGTCCAGATTGATCAACTGTTAAGTGGAAGGAAATAATTGTACATAACAATTAGTATCAACAATGGAACCCTCTTGTAATTGCCAAAATATTCTACTTTTGTGAATGGTACATTTTTCTATGTAGGATTATGAATTTTTATTTTTATTTTATTTTTCTGTACTGTATAACAATCTAAACAGAAACTAGGTCATCTTGTTCAGTATATGGAACACAAGGTCATTTTAGGATTTGAACCTTCCTCCATCAATTCTGAAAAGCAAACCAATCGCGCCACCATCATTCTCAACTAACTGATAGTTAATTGATGCTAACCAGTAGTTAACATTATAATTAAATTTTAGTCATCAATGATAGCACAGCATTGTGCCTTGACATTTTTCCATTCATTTTCAACTGCACAGCTTGAGCTGCCATCTGAAGTTGAACCATGGCAATACTACAGTACTTTACAGTATTTCTATACTGTACAATAGTATTGTGTTGGTTTTGACATACAGCAGTAACCATTCGAAAATGAAGTTAATATTTTTTGTACATGAATGAAAATCGTTCGTTAAATTTCAATTGAGATTGTGATTTGTTGTTATCAATAACCATTTTAGCATACACCATTCAAACTATGATTAACTAGTAGTGATTCTCGTTAGCTTGAACCATCAACCTAGGATCTGTGAATGTACTCAATCTACAGAGTGTTTCTAAGAGATAATCAGATTTCAACCACAGATGTTACACATCAAAAAACGTCCAGACCCATATTTATATGAGTTGTTTCTTAGTTTTGATGTATAGCATTTGTGGTTAAAATTTAGCAAGACTTTTTAGGAACACCCTGTATAGTAGACTCAGTTTAACTTCATGTTGTTTACTGCAGTTTTGGAAAGTTTTGAAAAATCGAGGTTGGACAGAACCATTGCCAATGCAAAAGTAAACGTTGTTATGATCATTGTCAAAGTACTTCACCATGTTGTTTGTAAGTTATTCATTCTTTGTTCATTCAGAAGTTATCATCGGATCCATCAATATTTGTTCTTTATTTCTATTGCTTTCACCTCTTCGTCAACAGGAAGCTGGAATCTTTTCAATCTGCCAGCAGTTGGAAAGGCTTCTTTTAGGGTTTAGGTTAGGATTATGAATTAAATTTATCCATTCGTTGTTCTTTTCTTGCCACATGAACCGTAGCAATTTCCATTTTCTTCGTCTGACAGGTCATCATTATGCAGGTGAATCTTTCAAACTAGTGTCATTGTTCGCTCATTCAGGTGAACATCTTGGAACTTTACTGATGGAAATTCTAAACTTTGTTTTCAAGATAGTGTCTTGTCTTGTAAGAATGGATTTTATGATCATGGATAAACTGAATTATTGTGACCATTGTTGAAGTTTTGTAGTTCCAAAGTATTTCTTAGAACTATTCTGAAGAGATTACTTGTTGGTTTATTTTGTGGTTTGGAAAGTCTAACTTTTCTTGGGTTTTCATTTATTCACATCAAATGGAGTTTATTTTTTCCATTTACAGTGAAAGTTTTAACTAACATTCAGTTTATTTGGAAATTTCCATCATCTGGAACCTAATGGAACAACAGAATTTTGCCTGAAGCTTTTTAATTTGTGTTGTTTTCGCGTTTAAAAACAACTGCTCTTTATTTTATTTATTGTTTGCCTAGTGTGCTCCTCCAATTAAATTGTGCTTATAACATATTCTATTTTACGATAAAATTTAATTTTTAATTATATGAATATTAAGTACTAACAAAAAAGCAATGAAATTGTAGGTGTACAAGAGGTCCTCAGTTTATGCAAGAGTTTTATTCTATGAACATTTCGCATAAATAAAAACTCGCGTATAACGAAATTATCATTAGATGGCAAATTCTAAGAATCAATCAAGTCACTTTGTGCCATGATTACAGCAGGGGCAGAGGGCACGGCTCTGACCAGGAGGGGGAAGCCAGCTCCAAGGGCGAGAGCAAATAACTATTTTCTATTTAAAACAAAACATTTCGACTCACAAACTACTCTATAACTACTCAGGGCCTATCAATTTTCCAAGGGGAGGAGCGCTCCACCACCGCACCCCGGGCACTTCTTCACCACTGGATTACAGCAAATCGCACAATACCGAATTTTTCTTGTGCATTTAAAAGATTTCTCTTATCACATAGTAGCAAATTTGCATATTACGAACTCGAGTATTTGTTGTAAATATTATTGATTGCATAAATAATAAAAAAAAACCTCGCATTTAACGAAATTCACATTAGGTGACAAATTTTACGTGTAACAGCACTTGTGCAGTGCTACACAAAATCTTATAATGCCGATTTTTTCTGTTGTGTGAAGAGCATTTAAAAAGGATATATCACATAGTAGTGATATCGCATATAACGGACCTGGAGTATTTCTTGTAAACATTGCTTTTTTTAAATTTTTAACATTCGTTGTACTTTTGCAATTACAGTATAGGCCTACTTGTACTTTGCATGTTATCAAGTTGTGATTCTGGGCGAGTTTGTTTTATGAGACTCTGGTTTTGGATCATCCTGAATATTGGATAATCTCTTATCCTGGAGTTCTGTCACATATACTATTGTGTATATGAAGAATCGTGTAAGGTGTCCTGCTTGTTTCATGATTTTTATCCTGGAGGGACACACGAGGGAGGCGTGGGAGGGAAGAAAGTGAAAGGGAAAGAAAGAGTTTCGTGGGAATCTCATCAGCATGCATCACTGGAACTCATCATTAAAGTGAAGGAAACAACTATGTATATATATAAAATATGTCTGAATATTCTAGGAGATTTAAACTCACATCCTTTTTCCCACACTTGGAAAATCTGTGTAGTTACGATCAATTTAAAACGGTTTAGCCAAGATCTAAGGTGTGGCAGTAGATCAAAGAGGTTTGTGAACGATGGTAACTCAAACTGCTTTTTGATGGATGCGGATGTAATGTAACGAGCAGCGTGATGATGATGCAAGAAACGTTAATGATGGTGAATTTGTGTTCATTTATATATATGGACTCTATCAAAAAATAGGGATCTGATCTGTTCATCTTAGGTTGTTTGTTTGTTTGTTTGTGTGTGTGTGTTTGAGTGAGTGGGGTAATAAATTAGGGATGTAAATAGTGGTTTTACACTAACTTCGTTTTGATCAACATCTGAATAGGATGACCCAAAAAACTTCAGTTTTAGTTAGATAGTATTTTTATGCATTTATGAAGTCTAGAAAAATAGTAGTTTCATATATACAGGGTGTTCTTGGTAGGTCTATAAAAATTTCAACCACACATGCTATCCGTGAAAACGGCAAAGAGTTAATATAAACAGGAACTTGGTCCCTGTGGTGGCCTGGTGGTCAGAGCATTAACTTTTTGTGGGAGTGGCCCGGGTTCGCCTCTCACTCGTGCTTAGGGTTGCCACCTTTTGAAGTCTCAAAAATAAGGGCCATCCAAAAAATCACATTTATCTAGTGTAAATTTAGTTTTCATGTCATTTTATGTAGTGTTAGTTTGATTTCTATAGTATTCAGTAGTACTTATTTATATGTTTTTATTTATTTATTTTATTATGTTAAAATGATAGATCAGGCCTGTCACTGAGATGATATACATTGAAATTGAAACCTACTTTTTCTCAAGAAAATTGATGTTGTTTCTGTAATTTTAGTATTTTTTGATGAAATCTGTTTTTTTATGAAGGGCATTTTGCGTTACAAGGGCAAATTGTTCAAATAGTATGCTGTCCTTTAAAATAAAGGATGGGTGGCAACCCTACTCATGCCGTGTGGATTCAGTTTGGAGTCTAACACAATGGGGGCAGGTTTGCTGGGGGTTCTCGCATTGCTTCATAAATCCTATCCCATTTCATCCTCACTCCATCATCATTTTCTGTAGCCTACTTTCTGGTTAAATAAAATCTAAGTACCAAATGACACAACTGTATGGCCAGTAGGCACCCTTGTTAAAAACCAAGTACTGTACCTATCTACAGTTTAAATACCTACAGTACAGCAATTATTAAACAATAGGCTTATGCATTTACTTGACGTAACCCTGTGTTATGTCAGAAAGCAAACATTTTTTGACCCATGTTTATATAGATTGTTTGCTTTGTTTTTGCATCTGTGGTTAAAAGTTGACTAGACCTTTCAGGAACATCCTTTGTAAATAAAACAATTTTAATATATATCTGTAGGCATATTAATAGAATTCTGCTGAACTGGTTGTTAAGAAACTGAGAAACCCCAGTTCTCAAGTTCTCATCTCTTATGGGTGGTAGTTTTTTCCAATTCGTGAAAATTTCGATATATGTGAAGTTTTTTCAAAACGTAATTCTTTCATTAATCCAGGATTCACCTGTATATCCAAAACGTAAATGTTGTTTTTTTAATTGCTAGAAGAATGAAAATTTTGCTGTCTCTGGAATGCCGACAAAACATTATGATGTACATACTTCCAACACTTTTTAATGAGGTCTGAGTAGCTTCATGGTTGTTAGGTGAAAAAAATAGGTTGATAAGAGACTACCTTGAGTCTTCATTTAAAAGTTATTGGTATAACCTTCAAGCATTACCATTTGGGTTAAGTGTCCTTGTTCTACCCCTCTATTTTTTCTTCTTCCTCCCTCCATTCCACTTGGATGTATGAATGAGATAATTTTTTTCCTTGGGTTTCATTCACTTCTGTGGCAGTATATTCTATGACAGGCATTGATTTTGCAGAGCAAAACCGGTTATCAGATGGGACCTTTGGTGCTGGTTGGTGGTTCCCAGATTATAGTTCATTCATTGATTGGGTGCATGCTTAGATGGAGTTTACATGTCCCTGGGCCATGCTTGGTTTTGCAGTGTACCTTTTGCTCAAATTCTGGCCTGTGTATGCAACATCCTTGTGCGCGTTTGTATCCTGCACAGCATTTCTGGTTCGGCGATTAAATGAAGATTGAGAACATTAATTCTTGAAAATCTGAAAATGATGTACCAAATATTGTTCTGTGCACAAACAGTGTTTTATCAAAAATGTTGGTTTACAAAATGACCATGTTCTGAGTGACAAAACATATGTAGGCTATAATATGTGGAACATTTTATTTATGTAACATACCATATGCTTGCTCTCATGGATTATTGTGTAGTTTTATTTTTCATTGAAAGAAATTTAACGACGAATTGTTCCCCTTTACAGGATATACTATACAGGGTGTTTCGAAATTATTGTTATACTTTGACAAGGCTATATAACAAGTAAAGGCCCCGGCGGTGGCCTAGTGGTTAGGGCAGCCACCTCCGGCACTCTAGTTGGTGAGTTCGCCTCCCACTAGTGCCGTGTGGGTTCAGTTTAGGGTCTGACACCGCAGGGGTAGGTTTTCTCGGGGCACTCTCGTTTCTTTCTGCTTCATAAAACCCTGTTCCATGTTTATCATCTCCATCTCATCATCATTTCTGTATTTGTGTTTTAAATAAAGTCTGAGGGCCAAATGACATAGCTGTAAAAGCCAGTCGGTGCCCTCGTTAAAACTCCAAGTACCTACCTATAACAAGTAACAAATATGCATATTACAGGAAGAGACGGTAATATGAACAAATCGACAGAAGAAAGTTTCATATTGCATTGGCTTGCGAGTCGCGAATGTTTTGCACATGCCTCGATAAGGGACCCATCCATCGTAGCAAAATGGTTGCAGCAGAAGGCTTTGCTAGAGTTTAAAGAATCTGTTGTTACTATCAGCAATTAACTTTCAGAATTTTTCTGTGGATTGGTTCATAGCACATTTCTGTATTATTGTTTGTTACTCAGTTATGGCCTAGTCAAAGTGTAACAATGTTTTTGAAACATCCTGTATATTAAAAAAAAAATTGATCATTCACAATTAGCATTTTATTTTTGTTGAAAAGTATTATGTTTGGTTATGGATGTCTGAATCCATAACCATGGATGTCTGGATGTGTATTTTGAGCTTGAAGTAGTTATTTCCTATAGTTCTGTACTATATGAAATGTTTGCATAGCAAACCGTGCATTAGTTGTTTTTATGGAAATGGGACTTCATAATTAAAGGAATAAAGGACCAGAAAAAAAAGGTCTTTGGGGTATAAAAGGTCTGCCCAGTCACTTTAGGGACATTTACACGATGATAGTTGTTGTCATGACAGCAACTATCGCCAGTTATCTTCGTGTAAATAATGCCTAATGTCAACTTTAATTTTAAATTTTTACTAAAACGTTTTCTAACTAATATGTTCCAACATATTTCAATAATATTTTGGATATTAATTGTGTATCAAGCCTCATTTACACGAAGATAGTTGTTGCTGTCATGACAGCACTATCGCCAAAACTGTCATCGTGTAAACGTGCCTTGAGGTAGAATACTTGTATAAAGTTTGTGGTAGTAAAATAATAATTATTCACTTGTGATAGCACAAGAAAGCATGCATTGAGACTTAGAAAAAACAATGTCTATTGAAATATTTCAAAATAGGAAAACAATCCTATAAAACGCATTCAAGATCAATTTAGAATCTTGATTGTTATTTTGCACAGAATGCCATTTGACTCTCAAATGTGTTTGGTAATAGACAGTGTACAGTATATGGTAGAAACACTCTAGGCAGACGAAAACAATGTAGGTTTGTTGTGGTTTTGTCATCTTTTGAATGTGGTTCCATAGCAAAACAAGCATCGACTTTGTTTTCGGAAAGTCACCAGAGCAATTATACTTTGATTTACAAACTTTTGTGTTACAAAAGACCATTGTTGAGAACTTCATACATTTTAAAACTCTCTTATGTTTTTGCAATCGTCACTGGTCCTACATAGTTCTTTCATTTAGTTTCACTTTTTTGTTCTTGTTCTCATTCACTTTCTTCTTTTATTATCCTGGACTTCATTCATTCCTTCTTGTGCTTCATCACATCCCCACCCAACTTGGGAGTGTTCTTGAGACTTGCTGGGAAGATGAGTCTTGCAAGCATGCAAGGTCAAGGGTATGGCACTCTGGTTAACTCTGAAGAAGAAACAACAACGATGATGATGTTGGTGATGAAGTTGAAAAATAAGTAGAAGAGGCAGCAGAAAAGACGTTGAACTTTCTTCAAGGTTTTCTTCTTCTTCGTCTTCCTCTTCTGCTTCATCTTCTTGTTGTCTTCTGAATGGAGCCACAGACCACCGCCAACCATCTTTGGCAATTTTTTTTTGTGCAAATCCCTACTGCCACTGTTGTTGTTGTTGGTGGTAGTGGTGCGTGGCTCTTTGGAAAATTTGAATTTTTCAAAACTTTTTTTCCTCTCTTATGGATAAACCTCCTTGGAAACCGGATGTTCAAGATGAGCAACCGTCATCGTCAATCTTTCACCTTGCTCCCAGGATTCCCTTCCCATGATTCCTCATTTCCTCTGGCCACCCCCATTCGCACCTTTTGAATATCAAATGCCATGTGGGATGTTGATGGTGAAAGTGGAATATGCTGGATGAAACAACGGAGAAACCTGCTAGTTTCGCTTTATTTATTAGCCGTTAAAGATGATTGGTTTCCAACTCTTCAATCTCGATGACTATATACTGCCATGAACGTGAGCTGTCAGCTTGAGCTCCCATAACATGTCAAGCTGTCTATGGTTGTTCCATCAACCAACGAAGATGATTCGAACATGTTCTTTGGAATTTAGTTGTTGATTCGACATCGTGTCAGCTAAGGCCTGTTTCATGTAATGAATCATATTTTCACTTTTGCTTAAAGCATGGATAACTTGAAATTTTTATGTGAATTAAATTCGAAAACTCAACATTTGCACGTATTATCTTTGGAAACTCTTTGGTTTGGTACTAAAAAATCAGTGGAGGGAGGAGGATCTCTTCATTGTTGATTTACATTCAAAATGGAAAAAAAAAAGATATCCAAAACTTTTAAGATATCTCGTACAGATTCCACTAATAGAAAGATTAAAACAACTTTTACATCATGTTGATGAAGCAATCATTGAAGTGATTTATACGTTTATGTACTTGTATTTCACATTTGATGTTTATTTCGAAATTTTGTTGAAACAAAAGTTTGCTCTGACTGTGCTAAACAAACAGGAATTGACAATATACATTTTTGCGATGATACATAGGTCATTAAATGTGTAATAGGATTGTCTTCTTCTATATGTTAAGTCATAATCAGAGTTGCAGTTTATTCTTTATTATCAACCTGGGTGAGGCATTGTAATGAGCATGAGAAAGTGCTAAGAAAAACACTTAATAATGGACAAGGCAGGGAATTAATGACCATGTTGATTATGATGATGTTGGGTGGAAATAAAATGGGGAAAAAATATGTAAATGAATAAATCATGATCGGGATATAGCAGCGCAAAAAAAAAATAACGAATTGGCTTTAATTAAGCTGGTACAAAAAAACAAAAACTGCGTAAGGTACTGAGTGGTTGAAAACTGCTATAAGCTGTTTTTAGCTAGTGTATATGTCAGTAAGAGTATACTCGTTGATCTTTACACCAATAACTTTTGGCAAGCATGAACTGTTCTTTGATTCTCAGCTTCTCTTTCGAACAATGTGTTTCCAACTAATTTTCAATTGGAACCTGATATAATGTACAACCTGGTATTGAAAATATTCTAATTTATCTCCTGTGTTGTTGATTTGAATTGACTATATTGTACAATACTGCTAAATAGACGAATTGTACAAAAACTTTTGCTATGCCTTTTTGTCAAATATTGAAACATGTTTTTTTTTAATCTTGTGCGTCCCAAAGAGAAAAAAATTAATTACCGATATGATGGTATACACAGGAATGATAACTAAATCATATCAAGGAAATTACAAAAAAACAGCTATGACAATGACAAAAAATTATAAGGGCTAACTAATATGTCTGCTTTGAGAATATTTATATGTAATTTGTTTTTGAAGTAAAACCAGTGTTAAAGTTGTTTTGTTGTTGTTGTTTCAACTGCTGAATATTTACATAACACTGTTAATTGATAACTATACGAAATCTATAACCGTACTAATGAAACTATTATCTAACATATTGTTTTGCTAGGTTGATAGTTGTCGATATCCGGTTGTTGTATTTTGAGTACCACCGAGCTATGCTGCTGGAATACCATCGAAAATTGTTTTTATATTAAACTAAAAATAAGTTAATGACAAAATGGTTATTAAACAAGAGCAGTGCGTTATGGTTCTGCTAGTGATAGCTATTTTGTCGCTGTTTATTGGTGAAAGGTGGACATTAAAGATTGGAAAGTTGCAAGTGGCCAGAAACTAAAACATCAAAGTTGTACATCATAAAATGTGGTATTGTGGTACTATAAAATGTGGTACTATAAATTGATTGTCCACTTCGTTTTCATGAAACCCGTTATATTGGAAAAATAATATCCTGAGATAAGTCGTATCGCCAACATCTTCTGAACAGTCACTTTTCTTACATTGGTATGTCTGTAGCACAAAAAACTTAGCGAAGCAGAATTTATGATCATGTGGTACAGGCATACTGACGTTAGAAAAATGGCTGTTCGGATGATGGAGATACATGACATTTGGTTTTTATAGATCTTCTTTTTTTTAATATTAGACTTAAAGTTTCACATTATTTTCAAAGCAGTTTTAAATCACGAGTTCAGCATAGTTTCAAAAAATCTTTTAATTAGATGTTACATTGTGCTGAAAATAGCTTTCAATGTGATGCATATTAGACATTTATTCAAAGCCATTTTCAATCATGTGATCTCTTCAACATCCTGATTTAAAATAATGGTTTTTTGTCCATTGATTTGATAGATTAATGTACTAAGTCGTATTTTGCATTACAAAGGATGCAGATTTTTTTTCTGTGTGTTATAAGGTTAAGTTGTTTTAAATTATCCGTTACAACAAAAGAAGTTATATATAAAAAATTGGTTTAATCAAACGAGACATTTGTGGTGAAAAGAAAAAAAATGGTCAGTGGTAGGTTAAAAGATTGTTGTCTTTTGGTAGAAGTGAGTGAGGTAAAGGTCGTGACATGCCTAGTGCTCTTGTGTTTGAGTGGTGAATGAATCCCCCGGATGTTGGAAACGTCACAGGAACCATTAAAGTGGTGGTGGTAGCAAATGGCGAATCCCGGAGATGCAGCCGGACCTAGTGCTCACGGAACTGCAGGGGAGATCCACCCTCCACCTTCACGATTTCATAATTGGCTTGCTGAAGTAGAACGAGCAAAGTAGTAAAATGCTCACAGGATGATGGAAATAAAAAACTCACGTTGTGTTGCCGTTTATTTATTGGGTGGCAGCAGTTGTTATTAGAGAAAGGGAAATGCACTGCTTCGATATTCTGTCAAAACCGTTACACAACTGCTGGTAGTCATTGGTTTTTGTTTTGTTTTTTTGACATTCCAAGGTTAGTTGGGGATAAGATACAGTATAACTGAAGAACAATATCGGTTTGGATTGGTATAAGATATCTCAAAAGTCTTAGTGTTTTGTAATTAGGTTTTCTTGTTGTTTTTTAGTTTCTTGTTATAGGTTTGTAATAGTTCCAATTGCAATGTTAACAAGAATGATAGTACTCTATGGGTGGTGAAAATATCCATTGGTAATAGACATTGCAACATCCTAAATGGCCAACCTTGAGTTGTGGTACATTGATTTCGCCTCCTCTTGTTTCTGGTTTGGTGTGTTCAAGTTGAACAAGTAAAGTACATAATGGACACAGAATAATGGAAATAAACACTTCCATTTATTTATCTGGTTATTATTAGAAGAAAAGAAATGTCATGTTTCAACATCTCACAAAAACCATTAGCGAACTTCCATTTTTTTTGTATGTTCTGTTCTCAAGGGTTATGGTGTGTCAATCCTACTGTTATCCAACTTTGAAAAGAACACTTGATTTTTTTATATTTATTTTACCATAACATTATATTATATTATGTAATAGTAATAGATGGTACCGGTACGTTCTTGCTATCAAAGAGACGTGTATTGTCATCTTGTATCATTGCACGTCTGATTAGAACAATAGATCTGGATGGGAAATTCAATTTAAAATTGGTTGACAGAAAAGACTTTTTCATGTATAGTTTATTCCTTGTTATCTGCTCTTTTTTAGTATAACAAGGTGTCTCTAAAACGGGTAGTTAATGTTAACTACGGATGTTGTTTTTTGCTTGCATCAAGACGAGCAAAAAGTTCATACAAGATAAGTCCAGAAATGCATACTCATTTGCATACCTACAGCGATTATGAGACAATAGGCTTATGCAAATTACGTGACTTCACCCTATGTTATCTCAAAAGGGCAGCATTTATGGATCCATGTGTATATGGACTTTTTTGCTTTGCTCTGTTGCATATGAGGAAAGAAACGCGATATAGTCAAGTAATATATAAACTGATATGGTGAGCAATTTAACATAGTACAGTATTAATTATTCTCTTTATAAAATTCTAAAATCAAAATTTTTTAACGAAGTTAGCAAACTGCATAGAAAATGTTCCTACAAGGTTTAGTCTAATTTTAAGCATAGATGCTTATGCATTTCATCCAGAGATGGTATTTCAGTAGGCTACTATCTGGGAGCTACTTACAAGTAAGTACTGGGAGTATTGAAGATGACTTTTATTGTAAAATACGTTTAATTAGTCCAATATTACTTCTAAACGTTCAGAAAGTATTACAAGTCAATATACAAAATGAACTACTCATTGAATTTTATCAGTTTTCTCGTAATCCCTTGGTCATCCCAATCCTGGCATAATGAAACATCGAACCGATATAACACATCTAATCTCATTTTTGCCAATCATTATTTCACGAGTGATGTTTATCTTATGGTAGCAGAAGAGGATTTTGTTATGTAATAGTGTAGGTGGGCGTTTATTATTATTTGTTGTAACATTGATGAACAGGTTGTAAGTGTGTTCATGGTTTTGTTTGTTTTTTCTTTCTTCTTCTTTCTTCATTGTCGTTTGTGGTACTTTTAATGACTGTGGCAGATCCGGGTACGCTTTTCGAAAACAATGATTTCCTTTCTTTTTTTCATTCTGTTCTTCTTGCAAAATTGAATTTGAATTTCATTGAAAACCATGGACGGAATTGAAGATGATTAGTCTCAATTCGAGAAGAACAGTTTTGCTTCATCCGGGTTGAATACATTAAAGCTTTATGATATTATTTTTTTTTTCATTCAAATACCGCTTTTGGACTCCTATTATGCATCCCACTTAATACAATTGAAGAAGAAAGTTTTATGAAACATTATGACCTTCACGAAATATATATACATACATATATATATACACATATATGTATGTATGTATGTATAATTACACATTTTTTGTTTGCTTTCATCATCATTGCTCAACCATTTAATCTCAGTCATAGCTGATCAGCATCCGTGATTTATACATTCACTTGGAATTTAAATACATATATATATATTTTTTTTTTTGTTAAATTTCAATCTCTGCCTCGTTTATCCAGCTTTTTATATCATGAATGTATGAATTTTTCATATCACCGTGTCAATTTGGAGGAATCTCCATAGCTGAGCTGCATGTTTAACGGTAATGAATATTGTTGAATTATCATATTTTTTTTCATATCATTTTCAGTAAATGAATTTTTTATACCATGTGGATTTGAAGGAATTTTCATATTTGACTACAGTGTAAACCAAAAAAGTGTTAATATAAATATAATGATTCCTCGAGATCCGAACTGTTTCACTTGCGAACAACTCTAGATCCGAACAAAAAATTCGAGGAAAATCTGGGTTCGAAATCCGAACAAAGAATCAAGTGATCGTTTAAAAAAATAGACATAAATAATTAACAACAGGTAGGTTTCACTCCAAAGAAAATTGAAGTGGTTGTAATATTATTAAACCACAACTCTCAACTAGTGAATTACAGATGGAAAAAACGTAGTTTACCTCTTCCAGTGAACAGTAATATCCCTCTTACCGTGGAGTATCTCTAGCCCGACACGTTCAGTAATCCGACACTCTGTAGGTCGGTACATGTAACTGTCTTTATACGGAAAAAAAACTGACAAATTTCGTGTGCAATTCAATGATATTAAAGATGGATTTTAATAACTAACTGCTGTACATAAGTTTTTTCTTGTTTTAGTACTTTGTACAGTACCCTGGTGTTTATTAAGTTGGTGTTTTAATAAACAGTGATTTGTTCTCAAAATCCAGTAATCTGACACCCAATGGTCCGATATACGTCGGATTAGAGATACTCTACTGTACTATTATTGATTGATCATTATACAATATTTTTATGTACAGATGTATTATTACAAATATGGAGACATTCAACTGTTAAAATTAAATATATGTACTTGTTGAATCAATTATCATTATTTACCAATATGATCTTTTGAAATAGGCACTTAAAACGCTTTATATTGGGTAAATTTTGGGGAGTTTGGAAAATTCAATTTACATTATTTTTTATGGGGAAATTTCAAGAACCGAACCGTGTCCTGGGATGGATTGTGTTCGGATCTCGAGGGTCAATTGTAATACAATCGATGAGGATAATAGGTCAATGGAATTCCGGATCAAAGAGGTTCATGGTATTTTTTTTTATCATTTATTGCTGTTTCATCGTTTCAAACAAACATAGTGGTTTTTGTATTTTTTATGTATATATTTTTTCTTTTGCACACCTTTCGACAGTTGAGCAATTTAGAGATAATGAATCACCCATTAAAGTGTCACAACACTTTAGAAGTATTTAAAAAAAGAAAATTGACGTACTATTTTTATCTTGTGATTTTATAGAGAGATCCTGTTACCGTTATCATGTCATCATCGTGTGTCGTTGTGCATCCTTTTAAATTGCATTTGCTATCAATATAATCTGAACGGAATCAAACGAAACAAATATCAATGCTTTGATAAAGTTGTGTTTTTTTAATATTATATTCTTTACCTTTCAACTATAGAACATCCTGGAAACTTTGTCCTAGAATACTTCTGTAGTTTATCTTTCTTTTTTTAATGGTTAAGTTTGGTATCAGCACAATTTATAGACAATCACATTACTGTACTTATATATCCTGCTGATATGTGGCTTAATTTTTTTATAGACGTGTTATACAATTCAAAGCGGTTTTTCGTTAGCACCCTATTTTAGGCCAGTAGTTTATAAACGGAAAGTTTTATTACTGTGTGTACAGTATTAGAGGGTTTGAAAGATGTTTTTAGTTTGAACCAAAATTATCTTAACTAATCTTATTTTTATACGCTTTATATAGTTTCACTTGAGAGTGAGTTAGCGAGCTGGGAATTGAAAGTATAGGCCTACTAGCATTACAGACGTTTATGATAACATACTGCAGTGGTTCTCAACAGGGGTACGGGGACCACTACTATTAATAGGGGTTCGCTGGGTAGTGCCAAGGAATATGCCTGACTTTCAATAAAAAAATGGCGGACATAAATGTAAAAGTATTTTAAAGTTCTGTAAAATATTCAGTATGTGTACAGTCATATAAATATGAAATATCCTCGATCAGTATTTTCATGTCTTAGTTAATAAAACGTCAGGAAAGTTGTCAATCTTCAGATAATGGCCATTTTATGCAATTTGTATTCGCAAATGCAAGTACACATTTATAAAATCCATTATTTTAATTTAATTTAAAAAAATTACAATATCATACAGTACATTTGCTTGTACAATAATCTTAAGGGGTACTTTAGAAACAGCTATTGCTCATTACAGGATGGAACAACAGTGTTGAATTGAATCAGTTACAGGTTGAGCACCAATCAGGGACTAAGAATGCATTTCACTTTGTATCCTTAAGCGCCATAAGTCAGCTTGGTAAAGTAGGGACTACATTCTGGGAGAATACGAGGCGTGGTGTCCTACATGATTCAGTGCTGCTGTTTCATCCTGCAATGGACTATACCACGCTAGGGGTACGTGAGGACAAAAGGTTGAGAACCACTGATATACTGTATAGTCCAATGTAACAAACATCGCACAAATCGAATTGTAATTTGCATAATCAAAAATGGAATAAACTCAAAATGTCTGTATCACGTGACGACACTGCTTCGTGATTGATTGATTGATTGATTGATTGGTTGGTTGGTTGGTCGTGTGTCCGGGTTAAGTTATGTTGGCCTAATCACGAAGTAGTTTTGTTACATGGTACAGATGTACTGGTAGCAGAAAAGTGACTGTTCGGATGATGCCAGAGAGACATGAGTGATCATGTCATTTGGCCTTTAAAATTTAGTTTATAAAAAGTCACGTAAAATGGAAAACAGTCTTGTTGTAGTGAGGACTCGAAAGATGTGGATGAACTGCGTTAAATTTGATTACCTTATGAAATAAATCTCGTTAAAAAAGGGACTCGGTTGTTAAGAAGGCTCGTTCAGGGTCAATATGTATGACTATAACGCAAGTTTCATTTTTATGTTTAAATTTTATTCGTATACAACATTTTATGCTGCATTGTCATTGCATTTTATTTGGAAGGAAATGCGATTTATCGATAGAGGTTGGTGACCTGTTCGAAGAGTGATCGGTTTTCGTTTTTGCAGCTGGGACATATGTCACGATTAGTCAAGTTACTTTTATGACTGTGGTTTTCGTTTTTTATTTATTTGTTTTTCTTCCTTTGTGTTTGTGAAAGTTGGTCTATATTTATAATTAGCAGGAAGAGGAAATTACTGTCTACTTATTTTTTTAATCCTTTTATTATTATTACTGTTTTTCTTTTTCTTTTTTTAATTTTTAAGATTAACTTTGATGATACGGTGTGGCAGTGAGAAGCGACCTCTAAGAAAAACAAACAACAAAAAATACTAGAAAGTGAACCCAAGTGGTAATCAGAGCAGAAAGAGTTATAGTAGTTTTATTGGTTAAACCAGTATTCAAAACACATCAGTTTTCTCTATTATAGAATGATGAGTAATATTTAAAAATATATTTATTTTAAAGTATATTAACAATGCTTTTCAAGCATACTCTTTAAATAGTCTACTACCATGTACAGATATACAGTACTGTATGCACATGCATAAATGCAAAAAAATCTATTTTTGATTTCTGCAGATTTCGATTTATGCTAGCCAAAACTTATGCAATCTGTGTAATGTAAACATTCAATTTATTTATTTTTTGTTAATTTTTTTATTTTTTATTTATGCTCGTTTCGATTTATGCGAATCTATTTATTTATTTATTGATGATTTATTGCATCTCGGAGATATAAGAAATCAGTTACAAAACAAAAAACAACAAACGAAAGGGAATCAATGATGAAATCGACATTGAAAGAATGTTAAAAAAATTTATTAATGCGAATTTCGATTTATGTGAAATTAAATTTATGCCCTCGTTGAGTGATTCGATACCGGTATTTGATTTATCCGAGTTTTCAGTTACTCAATTTTTTGATTTTTGCAATTTTCGATTTATTTATATATGCGATTTTTTTGCATTGGACTTATGCGGTTTTTGATTTATGCAAAGGACTTATGCGCAGGGGCGGAGCGCACCTTCTGGCCAAGGGGGGGAGCTTTTTATATTGCTAGATTTTTAATAAGCTTATATATATTT
>JAQIWH010003869.1:0-18559 GCA_034695005.1 Cryptops parisi
TAATCATGCCAAACAGATTTTATCCAACTTTTACTGAGCGTCCCATAAAAGGGACAATGGCCGTTAATGGGTTAATATGCTCATCATTGAAATTCATGCGATTTTTAAAAATTATTGCACCAATAAAGTTAATGCTTTTGGTATTTTTCCTTTAACAACCTATTGTAGCGCTGCTGAATAGGCATGTTGTTTTTAACTTACCTAAACTTGTGTCTATGGATATAAATATCAGTTTAAATTAATTAAAAATATACAACATTGAAAAGTCGTCATTAATCATAAAATTAATACGTCTTGTTTGTTTTTTATCTGACCTAAACTGGAACCTATACCCAAGCACCACAAGCGGCTCAAGCTATACCTAAGTTTTTTCGTTAAAGAAAAAGCACCACTTTCGTGGTACGTCATGTGCAAGCGCAACATCCGCTTCACACTGCTGCCCGCAGCAAGAAGCTTATAAGAATATCGTGATTATCCGAGATTAGGTATTGAAGCGTACATTCAATCTGGATAAAACTTACTTATTATGTTATCTGGGACCTCTAATATGCCAAAATGACAAAACCTCTAATATGACAAAAATATCAAGGTAATCGGATCAGTAGTTTTTGTGTGGTAGAGTCACAAACATACAAACTTCCGCATTTATATATTAGTAGGGATTATTAGCATACGTTCGTTCGCTCAAAACTGACTAAAAGTGACATGACCCAACTGACATTCATAGTAAGTGTATTTTTGTATACCACATAACAAACGTACTTTAGGCTGATGTTCTATTTATAATTTATTTATAATTCATGCTGTAGTCTACCAACTTAAGGTTGGTTCTCTAGTTTCAGTGAATATTTTTTCCATGTTCGCAAAAATTCAATTTGCCTACGGCTGCGTTCTTCGAGAAAAGCCAGATGGACAGAACCCATCATTTACATCCTAATGTTTTTGTGCTTAGCAAGCAGAATTCAAAGACCATTTCTAAGCATCGAGACAAATGCTGATTGTGTTGTTTTCCCATGTTCAAACGTCAACATCATCAACAACAACAACTATTCGGCGAACAATTCGTTTAAACTTGTTAAACTTCACAACAGTATGCATACGGCAAAGATCACAAGGTTGACATCCTTTTATAACATTTAAAGAGACACTACGATGTACAATTCGCTGTTTTCCCAATATCAATACCAAAAAAACAAACAAAAACGAATTATTTCGATAATAAACGAATCACTTACAAAATATATTTCGGTAATAAAAACTTTTTTCGTTATTGTGAGCTTTGTATACGATTATCCATTAGCCACTTTTTGTTAAAAAAACAGTTTTTGTACTCATCTCGAGTTGACAAGGCTTTTGAATCGATGGTCTACTTTAATAATACCTTTGCTTTTCTCTTTTTGGTTGAAAAACGTTTCGTCTACGACATGCCTATTACCTCACCGTTGCTTTACGAGCGTGTTTCTCCGAGGCCAACCGCCATTAGGTCTTTCGGTAAAGAAAACTAGAAAACTAAAAATCGAGGCCCCTTTGTGGTCAGCGGCTGAAAGCACTGCAAGATGCAATTAACACTCGCTTATTGGCATATTAAATCGGTCACCGTAGCCCATTGTGGTCCGAAAACACAATGGCTCGAGGAATTTCCACGAACCAACTTCCCAGAAGTTCCACAAAAGAAAAGGACGGTCCAAAATAAAAAGTTAAAAAAAAAGAAAGTGAAGAGAGAAAATATCGAATGGTTTCGGGGGAAAAGAAATCGACAAAGTCTTTAGACCAGACCGATTTATGAGAGCAATAAGGACGCTGCCACCATCCTTTCCAACATCCCCCCTTTTCCCCTTTTTTTATCCCCCTTTTCCTTTCTACTATTTGGTGGGTGGAATGATTTTTTTCTTCTGTTTTGTCGCCACCACCCAAATAACGTTTGGATTTCGCTTCGAATCAAGAAAAAAAAATAGAAACCGAGTGAAAGTTATTAGCTAACGACCAACGTCGTCGTCGAGCAACACCACTAGTATTGCTGCTTCTGCTGATGTCGAAGACAATCTTGAAACGAGTCTGGTTTATTGTTAAGGGAAACTTCCAATAAAACGGGTGATAACGCAATGCATCAAAAGCATGATGATGTACTACAACCCACTTTTTTGGGAGAACACAATTTCAAAAGCTAATCATTGAAGGCAATTTTTGAATTTTTTCAAAAAAAAAATGATGAATAAAAAAGCGATATGATGAAAATCGACAGTAATCTATAAAAAAAAAAAAGAAACAAAACTTGGAAAAAACCAACAAAATGACTTCCATCATAAAACTACAAAAACCCTCTTAAACAGCCAAACTATTTGTGCGATTAGAAGTTGAAAAATTTAGAAAGTCTTTGCAGTCAATATTTTTGAAACATTACTATGTACAGTAAACTCTATTATCCGGTACTTACAAACTATATTTCTACGCAACCGGCATGTTTAAATGTTGTTAATCATAAGGCGATACACATGGTGTAAGAGATTTCCAATTTATGCAACAAATACGAAAACTTCGTACCAACAGAAAATCGTATAAATCAACACTACCAAAAGTGGTAATACTTATAGTTTTTTTTTCATTTTTTCACCACAGGACATAATCAGGACATTTTTTCACTACACAAACAATTTATCGCATATAACGAGAATCTGAGAAGTTTTCTCTCGTCGCATATTATCAAAATTACATACAGTGAAATCTGGTCATTAATAAGAATAATTTTATCAATCAGTTATTTTTATTGTAATCTGTCGTTCCCAACATACTTTTTAACGTTTTATTTCCACCGTTTAATGTTATCAGCCGGCTATTGCTATCAAAAGCACATGTCACAAAGTGACCATAATAACAGGATTCTACTGTATCTCATTACGGAAAAATTTCGGACTATAAGTTATTATTAAAATATATGTCAATATGTTTCATTCATTTATTACTCTCATAAATCTGTCTGGTCTAAAAACATTGATATTTGAATATGAATGCCTTCTATCACCTCTGAATGTTAGAACTAGTTATTTTTAATCACCCTTATAGTGTTTCTACATGCAATGCAATTTCATTAAATTTACGGTTATTTCACAAAACTTTTAAGTGGCAGATGATAAACACTGTTTAAATGTGAAACTACAATGAAAATTCAACGAAACGATATTTGTAGTTTCATTAGTTTTGCAGTAAATGGACATTGCCTTCAATTTTCATTTGTTGGTTAAATTATTAACACAGTACTTTTTTATCCAATTTGTAATTCAATGAAACTTTTCTCATATGAGTTTTCCAATTAATAAATAATTTGTACACCCTATAAATATCGAATGAATGAAATTTTTCCATAGCACCTCATAGTCAACGTCATTATATTTTGGTTACTTTTCAACTCTATCATTCATTACAAACGATACTAATCATCTCTAAAAGTATTTTAATTGATGGCTTAGCCAATCCCAAGTTGAATATCAACACTGTCAACGAAAATCCGACATTCATTTCATTACACTTCACATTTTACGCCATGAATCAAAGCCTATCAAACATTAGATCGAGAGCTAACGTTCAAATTAATGGCACACTAATTCGTCTTCGACAAGCAATATACAAACTTTTATTTATTTTTTTATATACACGGTAGATTCCCTCGTTATTTCATGTCGAATCCTCATCAAGCAATGAATAATTTGAGCAATTTGTTGTTAATGGATGTTAGCTGACCTCGAAGGGTGGTAGAAATGCAATGAATTTCTCTTGATGGCAAACGCTCAACTTGTTTTCTTAATGAATTTGCTGTTGGAAATTAATGCAATTAAGTTTCCCTAGTTTGTTTGGCATGCGTCTAAACAAACCGAAAATTGATGGCGATATTCATAATGATAACCCATTTTAATTAGAAAAACCTGCAAATAGAGGAGTTTCAAACTACACACTAATGGAAAGTTTCACACACACAGGTGTACGGTAAATTACCAATTATATTTGTTTTTTTAAAGAAAAAATATGACCAATGTTCTTGTTTTCTGTTTTTGTTTCAAGTGCAAAAGTTATGTTAAAATAATCACACCAATTTACAGTGAATGATAATTTTTTTCCATTTAGACATTTCTAAGTCTTTCGACACTGTACACACATGAACACGGTAAAAGAGAAGGATAAAAAATTCTTGATCCTTTTAATCACTCTTTTATCATGTACATTCATTTCCACGTTTTTTAACTAGCGATGAAATAAAGATTTATGTAAACCCATATTCATGAGACACATCTTGTAATCCTTAGAATCCTTTTTGCCGGAACATCCGTACGATAAAAATAACTTTAAGCCGAGTTAACAATTTCAACACCAGTTTTTTCTTCTCCTTCTAACACACCTTCTAACATTTCTTTTTTACTTTTTGTCACAAGAGAAACTTAACCTGTCAGCAAAATGTTTCTAGTACAATTTACATACAAGAAAAAAAGGCAAACAGTGCTTTCATCCTCACTTTTGCTGAGTAGGAATTTGAGCGAAATAAAACAATCTTGTCGCTTTTTATTTTCTATTTTCCATGTATACTAAAAACAAATTTTAAAGTTAAAAATTTATATGGAAAAAAAATGTTAAGTAAAAATGAAGTTTGAATTAGTGTACACAACTATACACAAAACATGAACTTTAATGATTTAATGAAAATATTTGATTAAGGTTCGTGGATATATATCACGATATATCATAACATTTAACCTTTGATATATACCCTATTATGCTATATATTAAAATATTTATCTATTAATATTCATGTGTATCATGATATTTAGCCTGAAATTTACCTTTTAAAAAAAAACTGTTTAATCCAGAATTGATTAAAAAGTCAAACTAAGTTATAGTTAACTCTGTATTCTGTGGATTCAGCATCCGTGGATTTTAAAGTACATACCGCTGATTGAAAAAAAACCAAAGCATTTTCAAACTAAAATGAGCACCTAGCACTATGCTAAATCCACGCGGCGTAATTGTTTGGGTTGTATGTGAATTTAATTTAATTTGTTCTTTACTTGTGTGCTATGTGCGTTCTTTGTTTTTGTGAAAAATGACCCCTCAAAAAGATTAAGTGGTTTTTTCCATGTCATTCATTCATTCATTGATGGGTCCGTTCTGTCCATGAGGGTCGCGGTGGGTATGCCCATGAACGATTTTCTTCCACTTTTTCCATTATGCCTTAAACACAATACAGAGTATACATGTAACAACTGTTTACATTGTTAGGTAATGTATGTAAGGCTTGTGTGGAAGACTGTAGTTTATATGCAAATACTAATCGGGGGAGGAGTCGTCAAACAAATACCCTGCTGATACCGACGGCCAACTGTATAAATACTAAGTGTTTAATCCAGAACTGAGTGTTTAGGTGTAGTAATCTTTGAGATATCTGTATAAAAAAAGCTACAAAAAGAAACTCATGTTTTGGACTCAATGAAGCAAGAAACCGAAACTAAACTAAAGTCCGTGATTTTCAGTATACTGATTTTCAGTGTTCAACAAGAAGATTTGGAAATGCCCGGACTTATCGGTTGTAACCATAAAACACTGTATTCTGTAATTGAAATGACTGGTATAACAATACCTGACTTGCAAATTATTTGTAGCATTATTATTTTTTGTTTTGTCATTAAACAGTTCATGGAAACGGAAAGTTACAACAATAAAACACATAATAAAAAAAACAAAATTCAGACTAATTACAAACATACACAAAACAGTTATCAATACACTCCCAAAAAATAATAATTACTATCACCACTTGTTGAGTATACAATAGTAGCAAAATCATACTAGTTTGTTGATTTTTTCAGTGTTGCACATTTTTTGTGGGAAATATCATGAAACTATCAGATTCTTAAATATTATTAGATTATAATAAGATAGATTATCCGATATATATATCAAAATATCCAATAATTTTGTTTTTTTGTAAAATATAATCTTTTTGAACCCTGCATTTGATGTTAGCCGCAAACACGGTTCACTTCACAAACATTTACTTTACTATGCCACCAAAAAATATCAGCATTATCGATCAGTAAATTAACTCATGCATATTGTAAACAAAATTTGTACTGTAATTCCCTACAACTTCAATGCCTTATAAATAATTTAACAACATTTAAATTAACTATTGCGTACAAAACCTCAATCAAAAACTTCTAAAATGCAATTTCACAAAATTTAATATCAAAGTAATTTTGTTCGTTTTTTTGTGTACTACCTTAAAGATTAATACAATCTTCTTTTTTCTTACGCAATGTTTTTAAAATCTAATAAAAATAAATCAGAATTTTCCATCTTTCATATTACAATATACACGACAAACTTACAAGTATTTTAAGTAGCCGGAAAAATGATGGATTTTCGTGGTGAATTTTCTACATTAGTAATGTTCAAGTAATGACACGAACTTTATATGTATACATGTATATGTAGTGTTGTGCTAGAAAGTTTACAAAATTTTCACTTGTGTTTAAAAATTCAGATACTAAAGTTTTGTGTTATGCTGGGAAGATCAAACATTTTTGGCAATGCTTTGTATAATGTTGGAAAGCTCGAAAAAAGGCTGTAGCTGAGCGCCGTTATGATGAAAAACTCTAAAAATGCTGTAGCAATTGTGTTGCTTTTTTTTGCTGGAAAAATTAACAAATAAAAAACAAACTGTGGCAATGCGATGTGCTATTCTGAAAAACAAGAAACATCTGTATCATTGCGACGTGTAATGCAGAAAAGCACGAAACATCTGTAGCAATGCGATGTGTTATGCTGGAAAGCATGAATGATTTGTAGAAATGCAATGTTATGCTAGGAAAGCATGAAACACCTGTATTAAAGAGTTGTGTTATGCTAAAAAACATGAAACAATTGTAGCAATGCGGTGCTTAATACTCTGAAAAAATATTCAAATAAAAATTCTGAAGAAAAAATCGAATAATAACCAACTTTTTCCTCACATAACGAGGTTCTGAAGGAATTACTGTATATACTCATAAAATATTCGACAGCATGTAAAAGTCGATCCAGGTTTTTTTTTTGGCCAAAAAAAAGTAATATTTTTTAATATATCGCATTGTAAAAAGTCGATCTATACTTTCTTGCAGCCTTAGAGTACGGTATTGTACTTCCAGTATTCATGTAGATAGTAATGTAATTTCTCAAGTACAATTTCACCGTTGAAGTTTTGAAATTTCTTTACATCTTGTGTAAAAAAACAACTTGTTTTATGTTTTTTAATACCTTTATTGGTTTATACGTCAAT
Organism: Cryptops parisi; assembly: GCA_034695005.1. Taxonomy (NCBI): domain Eukaryota; kingdom Metazoa; phylum Arthropoda; class Chilopoda; order Scolopendromorpha; family Cryptopidae; genus Cryptops; species Cryptops parisi. Next base: position 7,301 of record JAQIWH010003869.1, read on the forward strand.
TGGGATTCTGTACTCAAAAATTAAAACATGGACATTTTAATCACTCAAAATTAATATCCATGTAATAGTCGATTTCATAAATTTAACTTTTAATAATGATATAAAAAATTCGACTTTTACACTCTCACATGTTATAGAAATCGCCTCGATATTATTTATCTACAATAGAATATAAAATATTGTCACTCAAAGACATACTAAAATAATGTAGGATTTACGTTTTATTTTAAATAATTTAAATATAACAAATATACAAAGAAAAAGAACTATTCTTGGTATTCTGTACACCGTATATTTCATCAATGAATAAAATTCCACTCTTTGTATAAACATTTCAAGCGACGTCAGGATTTTTTTACAAAAGTACATAATACTATTTACAAAAGCAAAATACAAAGTCAACACTTTAAACAAACTTTCCTGGAAAGAACTTTAAGAACAAAGTGAAACCCTTGGAAAGTTGAACTGACAGTAACTCAAATAGGTGCATTAAACAGAAATTTCCGAGGATTTAAAGTTGTAAACACATAAGTTTCTTGGAATTTTTTTGATGAAATTCAAACTTTACTCTACCTGTCTGTTGTGTTGAAATTAAAGTAAGAAAAAAAAAAAGAAAAACAGCATAAAATGGAAAGAAAATCAATAGACGCCGGTGTATTTAGATAAACGAATGGTTTCAAGGCTTTCAACATTTAGCAAGCAAAACGAAACAAGCAAAAAAAATGATAAAGGAAAATCAATTTTCATTCTGCCGAAAATACATTTCATCCTTTTATATTAAGGGGAAAGTAATTGTCTTTTCGGAAAATTGTCTGGGAAAAAAATAAACCTATTTTTCGATAGCTAATTCCGAGCTTTAAATGGACAAAGATTAGTTCCAAAATCCAGTCCGACATCTGGAACCAAGTTCCACATTCTGTACAGCAAATTTGATTAAAAGTTTTTCAATTACCCTACACTTTAATTACATTTCCAGAATTAATCTCACGGTGGGTTTGGTTTACTTTGATAAAGTTACATACCAAGGTACACAAAGTTTGCTAGGGCCAACTATCCTATAGAATAAAGAACTACATTTGGTGATCAAAAATTGACCATTACTCTCTAAATTGCTAATGAAATCTCATAAATTTCCAATTCCGTCACAATATTTGTAACAAAAACTTTTAAATTGGAACAATGGCCACTTGATCAACAATGATGGAATGTCATATCACGTATTAAAAACTCTAAGTAATGTTATTAGTGAACACAGTTAAATTTAAACAATGATCACGTGCACGTGTTTCACATTGATTCCAACAATAAAAATCAAAACTTTTCATTAACACAAATGGAGAGTAAAAAGCATGTGGCCCCTACAACAGCTTTGCTGGAAGTCACTCATACTATGCAGTGGAGATGTTAAGTTGCTGCATGGTTAATTCAAATACGAATTTAAAGATGCATAACAAGTGTGAACAAAAATGAATCCACTGAATAGCATGGATGACTTGCAGACACTGTTGTTAGAGCAAAATGCCATTTTCTTTCTATTGTTGTATCAATTTTATTTTCGTTGCAGTGTTGAAAATAAATAAAACAAGAGTGGATTCTTATGCAAATACCACCATTGTATAAAACCCTATGCAGGTGCTATTATATCCAAATTGTCATTGTAAAAGCATTTATAATATTTTCATAGAACCGTACTGTCGACTCACTCTGTGTAAAACGCCTAGCCTTGTTTGGCAAAGTATGAAATAATATCTCGTATACAACCGTTTAGTTTAGTTAAGATTAGTTTAGATTAACAATATTTTCTTTATAAAAACATTTAAGTTTTAATCTGTTTTAAACCGAACATAAATTCTTGTTTAGCGAAATAATTCTAATGTTAATTTCATACATTGCAGTAACGAAACTCGGCATTTTTTTTTAATTTCTAGATTTTACACTTTGCCAGTACAAACATACGTATGAGATTTCTAAAAAAATGTTAGAAACATTCTAGTAAAACTTTTCAAGTTTTTTAGTTGGTTCTAAAACAAACGATGCTTCATAACAACAAAAAAAGTTATGAATACCGTATGTAAAAGAAAAAAAAAATTCTATTTCTATGGAAAGTCTTAAAAAAAATTCATTTGACCTAAAATTGAAATTTCATTCTGCCAAAATTTTTCATTTCTCAACCTTTAACTTTTTTATATTTTTTAATATTAGTTCATTTCAGCAAAAGGTCTGCAGAAGAAAAAGAAGAAAAAATACAAAAGGTACGCATTTTCTATCGTTGTAAAGTAAGGTGATATTTCTAGAAATCCATCACAAGAGAAGAAAAAAAAGGTTACCATTCTAGATCAAAAGGTAAAAAAAAATATTAAAAAAAAGAAGAAAATATAAGGGAAAAGGGGGTTAGGAAACGCGAACAAGTAGCAGATGGGAACGTCACCGACAAAAGCAAGCTATCGGAAAATCCTGATTTATTCTTTGGGAAATTTCGACGTCACGAAAGAAAACCCGATAACCCCTTGATGCCGTTCGAGTTTGCCATCCACAAATCACTCCCAGGTTTTTCTTTATCCCAACCAAAAAATACCCAATAGAGAGCACAACTTTTCTTAAACGATATCAACAGACGACATTCAAACTGCCCAGGTCAGAAAAATTGTACTCATCAATTGCACGACAATTTTCAGTTTTTTGGTCACGTAAACTAGGGAGTTCTAAACATCTAAGTTTTAAAGGCCTCACGACACCCCAATTTTTTGGTGTAACAATTTGAGCAATTTGTGGACAAGTGTTACGTTAACTTCCTGTTCAACCAATGAAAACTGATTGGCAAGAAGCTGACGTCATATTTGTACATAAAAAATTGTGCGTGTCAAAAGGATTTAAAGTTGGTAGTCAAACATCTATTGGATTGTAGATCCACTTTTCAATGAACAATGAGTTTTGAGGTCTAAAAGTACACCCCACACACCTAGAGTTAATTGGAGAATAGGGCAAGATCGACAGTAATGCTTTTCTAAAATCGACATAAATTAAATCAACATGCACTCTTTCTTCGAGTTGAAAACGCTGATATTCAAAATAGCAACTTAATTTTTGGCAATACTTATTTTAAATTATTTGTCGTCAATCTGTCCAAAAACAAAATCTTCAACAACTTATCAAAAAACAACAATAAAAGAAAACACTCGCAATTTTTGGTCGAGAAATTTGTGGACAACTGTGATGTCAGTTTCTTGCCCAACCTTTTAACACTAGTTGACAAGAAGCTTAAGTCACAGTTTTCCACAAATTGCTCGAATTATCACACCAAAGAAAAAATGCGTTGGTCAGGATGCCTTTAAAGTTGGTAATTTAACATCTAGGAACTAGAACCAAGTTCTTAACAAACAATGAGTTGTTTCTTTAAAAATGTTATCTTCAAAATAGCCATTTATTTTCTTGGCGAAACTCTCTTCTAAGTACTTTTTATCCAATATATTTTTAAAAAAAATCTTTAACAACTTATCAAAAACAACAAAAAAGGAAACCCATCTTTCAACTTTTTTAAATCTCATGATCATCATCATCATCCACTCATAAATTTGAATCGATTCACTTGCAAAACAAGAAATCTCCATTTTCACCATCTGAATTAATTATTTCCACTGGTTTATTTCCCAAATCGAATTTGCTTCTTTCTCTCTAAACCCCTCCCCCCTTTCTCGTCTTTTCTCTTTACAATCGAGAAAACAATAATACCCTACACCCTTTTATCGCTAAACCTTTTCCTCCAACTTCCGCAATGTGGCGTGTTCCTCAATTTTGGAAACGCCACCTGCTTTTCTTTCCTAAAAAGGAAATTTTGCAGTTAAGAAGATGTAAAAAAGTAAAAGTAAAAAAAAAAAAAAATAGTGGGCACAAAAAAAGAAGTGAAAGAAAAAACAGGCAAGAAAAACTCCTTCGATGAACTGTGCAAAACTCCATTTACTGCCATGTTGTCCTCTTTTTATTTTAAAGTCGAAAAGAGTTGAGTCTCTTCGTATGTTGTTCAACCTTGTTTAGATTGGTTGCAAGTCCCACGTATGTCGACGGACGTTTCGCTGAACATGCCAGTAAATATGCCCATCGGAGCATGTGCATCATTTTATGCAAAAGATAAAGAAAAACGAAAAAAAAAACTAACACACAAAAAAAAAGTTGTTTTTTTTTTTCTCTCGTCCTTACTCTCTTTTGGAAACAGCAGGTGAATATCGATTTTCATTTTTTTTTTCTTTTCCTTTTAAATTTGGGGGTGTGCGGGTGGTATAACCCCCACCCTCTCTGCAGCGTTTTGTTACAAAAGAAGAAGAAAAGAAATGACCGAAGGGTTAAAACGAGATTATATCGTTTCCGACGTTTGTTTTTTCTATTTTTGTCAACAAAATATAATACAGACCGATATTAAGTTTTCCATTTTTAGACGTTACTCAGTTTTGTACGATTGTTATGTATTGCCAAGCGGACATGTTTAAAAGATGAACTGAAAACCTAGAGTTCAACTACCTGTTACAAATATTCTGCATTAAACGGAAATTGAGTTTTATATTGAACCGCTTACTATTGCAATAAACGTCTTGAACTTCTCATATTCACAATATTGCCACTCTCCCTTTGACTTCTTACATTGACGAGTTGAATCTATAGGGTGGCGCAAAATAACCTTAACCATTTGTTTTCTCTTTAACTTGAGAACAAAATGTTATAATTTAACTATCTGAAAAGTGAAAGAAAGTATAATTGTTGGAAATGTTTTACAACGTATGTGAAAAGTAATTATCAACCGAATTATCACTCTCTTTTTTGTTCGCAAAAAATCTGCACTTTTCACAATGCAGATTTTTCTGCAGAAATAACCTGCAGAATGCAGGTTATTTTGTGCCATCTGTACTAAGCAAAATAATGTGGTTACCTTATCCGTGCTAAAGCACTGTCTTTGTGATGTAGCATCTTTGCAACGCACGCCACCTATTGCCATTTTGCTCAAGTTGTATTCAAAATCGGTTTCAAAACTTAAAGCGTAAGAAGGCTTGAGAGAGGCGGCGTAGCTCATTTTAATTTATGAAGCTTATGTTTCAAGTTAAACAGTTTTAAGACATGTACTGTAAGTTATGTGATAACAAACAATAAGGAGAGCTTGAAAGAGGTGGTAGTAGCTAGTTCTAATATATGAAGCTTATGTTTCAAGTCGAACAGGTTTAAGACACGTACTGTGAAAACATGTAATGCTTTCTGTGAATACATAAGTTTTTAGGTTATAACCAAACAAACAGACAAACTAAATTTATTTTGATTTAAACTATGTTTCACGTCACACTGCTATTCAATCCCTTAACATTGACGAGATTAATATTCACGATCTTCCAATATTCGCGATTTACAGATTCTACAATATACTGTTACATTTTTTGTTACATTTTTGAGTTCATAAATTGACGTCATAAATTGGCAAATTGGACACGTTTCGAGAAAACCTCATTAGTTTTTGACATCAACGATTTCATACATATTAATGTATTCAATTCATATGCAAAAAAATTTAAAACACGGTGGTAAAAAAATAAAACTAAAAAAATTGATGAATTGTCAAACACTGATGATGAGTTTTCCACGAAACATGTTTTCGTACAATGAATTTTATTGTGAATGGTGTATACAAAGAAGCTTAGTATTGTTTGCAATTATCATAATATTCAAATTATGATAAGAATTTTATCGTAAATATACACAAAAAGTACTTTACACTTATTTTAAAAGAATTACTGCTTCTATAGACATAAGTTAGACAACCAGTCTGAACAAACATAAAACTTAAGATAGGCCACCTTGTGATGCAAATGTACAAAGAAAGCGACATTAAGTCTCCCATAATAATAATAAAGAAACCCCAAACACAAGAAGTTTTAACGCTCACTATTCTTACAACGTATGGGAAAATAAAACGTGAAACGCGTGAAATTTTCCTCTCTTTCTTTGAATAGAAAATATATTAAAAAAAAAAAAACCATTCCCTTTTTATTCGAGAAGAATTGAACGGAAGTCGTTGGCACTCTTTTATATGAATAAGAATAACGTTAATTCCTTTTAAACCTCTCGATGAAAACTTATCTCATGCGACGGCGAAGGTGGAAAAACTTGGCATTCAGGTGGCACAGAATGAAAGAGAAAAAGAAAAAAAGAGGGATACATTTTTTTATCCCATATTTTTCCACCTATCTCTTTTTAGTCCATAAAATGATGTGCTTTTTATCTCGAACTCGAGGTGGGAAAAATAATACTCCAGTTCAAAAAGAAGAAGTAACAAAAAAAAATTATATGAAAAGAAGAGCTTTTGTGAATATTCAATGAAGAGCAAAATCCTAATCGTCTTCGGCTCCAGTTTCCATTTTAACTCGAAAAATGTTTTAAAGAACGAGAAAAAAAAAAGAAAAGTTTCAACAATACACAATACACAAAAATGAAATGATGTGGTAGAAAGTAAAAGTGGAAGAAAAAATATATGCAACGTTTTGAAAGAGAAGTGTCTTTTTGAGAAATTCTGAAAAAAACAACACGCATTTTCGTCTTTCATTTCTTTCCATGTTACCTTTTATGTGATAACCTCCTTTCAAAAACGGTTTCATTTCTATAGTTGAGATTGTCTAGTCAAGTAGAAATTGCATTCAATTCTATTGGAAACTCATTCTTGTTGTCTTCGGGAGTGTGCAGTATCATTTTAAACACTCAACAAATGACGACAAAAAACAAAATTTATATTAATACTTATATCATTACCGTATATACTTATGTAATATTCGATGCATGAATTTAAGACTCTCAAAAGTAGTATCAATAAAATAGCCTATTCCTTAAATTAAAATATAATGAAAAGTCAACTTTTACGCGAGTGTATACGGTATGCTGTATACTGTAAGTATCGTATACCAATTGAACAGCTTTATGTAAAAGCGGTGTTAAGTAAAAGGTTTGTTAAAAAAGCCCAAGAACATTTTCAAATTTGTTGAAGCATTTTCGAATGTGTCAGGTGCAATTCTATCTTCCTGTCTCATAATTTTGAGCAAATACACTAATACGCAAAAATATTAGCGCAAAAAGTGTGAAGTAACTCATAGACAGCAAGTCAAATTCAGACCGTTAAACTTGTTTTCCTCGAAATTGTAAAAATGTTACTTAATACCCTTTTACACCAGGCCCTTCAATTATTCAATGTGAATTAGTTTAACTATCACTATTGGCAAAGTTTTTGGTACTTGCTAACCCTTTTACAACCTGTTTTGTAGGTACCAATTATTAAGTGTGATTTAGTTATGTACTGGAGCATGAATTAGCTAACTATTATTATTTAGCGAAGTCTAACCCCTTTACAAACTATTTTGACACCGATTAATCTCTTTATCAATTTTCAAAGTCACTGTTTCGTGCATAGTCTTAAAATATATAGTAAACACTTTGCATTTTAATCAAAGAAACAACTTATAATTGAAGTGTCTAGTGAAAAAATATGTTAAATACCATTTTTGTCAATAAGCATTTTGGAATGTGTTAGGTGAAATCCAAACACATACTTTTGAGCAACACAACAATAAGTGTAATGATATAAGTGCAATTGCAAAAAATCTCATAGACAGATCTTCAAACGTGTTTTCCTCAAAATTGTAAAAATGTTAACCTTTTACATCAGATTCTTCAATTAAATTTAATGACTGTTCTCTCAACAAATACCTTCTGAAAGATTAGTAAATCTAATCACAAAGTCCAAGACCCGTTCTTGAAATATTAGTAGATTTCAGAGACATTTGTTTTTAAACTGGTAGGTTGTCATTTCAATCCATTTTAACGTTTTATAAATTTTGAAAGAAATTTTCAAACGCACAGTACAAAATTCTTTGAAGAAAGTGTTATGTCAACAAAACTAAAAGCTCTTGAACGTGGAACTTGCAAACTCATCGAGACAAGTTGAAGACTGAAGTTTTGGTCAACCTCCTCAAGAGAACGTGTCAACCGTCATCACGAAAACAACCATTGAGCAAAATGCGCTAAGAACGACAATCCCCACCCCACTGTCAACTTTCTTCATTAGCAAGTCATTTTAAGACCCCTTGCTGTCATCTTGAATATTATCATCTTTCTCCAAAACGAAAGACGCTCTACTCCCAACAACAAACAGAAAACACAAGAAAGCCTTTCTTGTAAAAAAAAATATATGAGAACACCTACACAGTAATAAAAAATATGAAAACATTTTTTCTTTGAAAAATAATGTCAACATCAACAACCACACATAATAAAAATCGTTGATATTTCAAAATATTTTCAGTTTTGTTGTTTTTGTTTCAAAGACTTACACCTAAGACAGGAAAAAATTCCCTTTCCCCCCTGAAAAAAAATAAGAAAAATTTCCACGTCTCTTTGGTGAATTGGAAAAAAGGGGGGTTATATACAAAGTGAATGGTTTTTATTTTTATGACGTTGCGGTTGACATGGAACGAAGACTTCTTCTTCGTTGTCGTCTTCATGGAGTGCTGCTAAATTGTTTTTGTCGTCATTGTCGTCGTCATAAATTTCGCTTCAAGAGATTCCATATCCGCAGCTGCTGCTACGTTATATTTTTTTCTGCGCCATTTTCTAGCCTCCAAACAATTTTTTACTTTATTATTTTTTCTGCAAACTTGATTTTCCTCCCTTACATTTTTTTTAGGTGGTAAGTTTTTTTTCCTTCAGTCTTAAAAATACTTTTTTTTTCCCACTCCTTTTTTTTTTTTGGAGTTCCTCGTCTCTGAAGAATACATAATCTGTGACAAAAACCATCTTTCTAGAAGCTATGATTTCCAACAACACATTGTAGTACTTGGCATGTTTTTCGACTGAAAGAAAATGCTTGTAGCTTTACTTGATGGAACATGAAAAACCATATTTTTTGTGTGAAGTCTAGAAAACTAAGAAAAAATGACAATAAAAAACATAAGATTTTTTAAAAAGTGCATCTCGCGTTGTGTTTGAATTTTCTACATAGCTCATTGATGCAACAAACATTCACCTGTCACTAACGATAGACCAAAAAATGTTTGAATTAAGAATTATGTATTTAGTGGTTAAACGTTCTATTATTTAAATCGTATTAAACCACAGGGAATTAAGTATAAAAAGAAACTTCAATTTAAGAAAACGATGATTTTACGTATGTATCCATAAAATTGCATGTTATTCGAATTGGTTCATAATGCCGTGTAACACTCTCTAATTAGTCCATCCTTCTATGCCTAGACCATGACTTAGTAGCTTCATTTCACGCATCAACATAAACTGTAACAAATACATTAAAAAATTTTTTTACTACGCTCTTTATACAACTCAACTACGGACCAAAAAATAATGGAATAATTTCAAAATGAACTTCGATCACAAGTTTAAAATCAAATATTTCTTGAACTCCTGCACCAATTGTAAATCTACGCACGTGAAAGTCTATTATTTTTTTTATAAAATAATGTTTGAATAAATGAAATGATGTTGGTTGTCTTATAATCCATCCTACTCCTATACAATGTAAAAAATTCTAGAAAGAGAATATATAAAAGATGGTTTGAACCAGTTGGGTATCATTTTTGATGCTCAGAATGGGTGCGAAACGCGATGTAAAAAATCCTGACAAGACGTTGATTAAATTGTGTAAAAACGGTTAAACGCAAAGTGAAATTGCAAGGGTCAACTGTAATCAGTCATCGTATCGAAATTTAATAGAAAAACATGACCAATGTGGAGTTCACGCAAGTTCCAGAGAAATTGCAGCAAACACCAAAAAAACTACGAAACGTGAAGACAAGAATCTGCTGTTAACAACCATTTTAAAAACCCTGTGGATCGAAAAATTCTGTGAAAAGATGTTAAAAATAATGCATCAAAACAAATAATCCTATTCTGGTTACATGAAATAGGATTTAACTCAAAATATCAACCATTGTTGACAGCTGCACAAAGACGTTGATTGACGTGGTGCAAGAAACGCGTAACGTGGAAACGTATGATAAGTGGTCAAACGTACTATTTTCTGATTAACCACGCTTTTGTTTATCCTTTGAGAATACATGCCTACGAGTTTGGAGAAGAAAACATAAAATGAATTACCCTAGCTGTCTGAAAAAAGTTTATCATTCCCTGGCAGTGTTATGGAATGCTCCAACATGAAAGGTGTGAATAGTTTAGCGTTCTTGAATACCACAGTCAACAGTGATGTTTATCAATAAGATTTTGGAATATTTTATGCATCCTTCGGCTGAAACGTTATTTCCAGATGAGCAATTCATATTTCAGCATGATCTTGCACCGGCATAGTCATCACACTCGACAAACAATTGACTTGAAGCTCATGCCGTACGAGTATTGCCAAGGCTTGCAAACTTGCCAGATCTGAACCCCCTCGACAACCTTTGGAAAAATGCAAAAAGCAGCCTCCAAAAATCTCATTCTGCCTCGAAAATAATGATAAACAGAAAACTGAAAACGGTGTGGTCAGAGAAAACTGCCGATAATTGTGGCCGTTTGGCTAGCTCAATACCACGAAAAACCAGAGCTGTTATAAAGGTTAAATAACCAAATATTGACATTACAAGTACTGTACAGTAATTATATGTAACTAACGTTAATTCCGACTACGACCAAATTTACCATGCATACACATGTAGTGTTCGTTTTCTCATTGTAAAATACAAAACATTCCATTATTTTAGAACGCAATTGTGGATATTCCTTTATTTTGGAACAATCTTGCAATACAAAACCTTTCCGTATATGTTAGTTTTTACACATTTTATTCATTCAATCACACCTTGTTTATAGAAAAAACGCTGAACTTTCACGTGGTATGTGTAAATTTACAATTGGTGCAGGTGTTTGAGAAATAGTTGAATCAAAACTTAAAATGAAAGTGCAATTTAAAATTATTCTATTTTTTTTTTGGTCTGAAGTTGTATAGCATGCTTCTCTCTACTGTCATATACAAATGTACTGTATGTACATGCATACTGCAAAATATCCATGTTTCTGCATGTTTTGATTTAGCTGAATTAAAATTTATGCAATCTGAGTAATTCGATATTAAATGTATCAGTGTTTTGAATAATTCCATTTTTGATTTCCACACGTTTCGATTTATGCAAATTTTTATTTATTCGAATTTCGATTTATGCGAATTTAAATTTATTCGAGCGTTGAGTCAATCGATATTTTGATTTATGCGAGTTTTGAGTAATACCA
>JAQIWH010003870.1:0-18558 GCA_034695005.1 Cryptops parisi
TTATAATTTATTTGTTTATGTATCAATAAATAAATTAACTCTACAAATAAAATTGCATAAAATAAAAGATTGTTATTTATTTATAATTTATTTAACTATATATTTACTTCATTAATTAATTTAATTATTATTATTCTGTATGAACTATTATTTATTGTATGTACTGTATCTAGTACAATATTGTACATAATATTTAGTAGGTTTTAGTTGTTCCCACAAGAAGCCTGCTCGATGCTCGCCAAGATGCCTGCATTGTGGGATTGCATCCGGGCAATAGACACTGGCTATTGAGTAATGGCGGGGTTAGATGGCCGATAGGTAACGATCCCCAATCTCTATTTTGTGCTTCGTGGCTGTGTTTTTGTCGTCGCTTTGGAGCTACGCAAAGTGTGTTTTGGTTCGCTTTTTCCCTGACATGTCTCCCATTCAATTGGACGCAAGCTGCGACTCCTTCGTCCACCGCCAACAACAACGTCGGCCTCAACCCAACGACTAAAAATCAACACCATCATCATCCTCCTCCTCACATCCAGAAAAAAAAAACAACGCCAAAAATCCACTAGGAGCCCCAACACAAGTCAGCCAACACGAGTTCGCCCCAGAGCCCCAACGTCGCGCCTTTCGACACGCATTTTATGGCGGATTCGTCCGAGAGTGATGATGAGGAAGTTTCCGAGGTGAGACACAACAGAGAGTGTCTTTCACTATTATGCTAGCTAGTTTAATTTTTTTTTCTCGTATTCCCCCTCCCCCCCTCTTTTTTTCTGGTTATGTTATTATTGCAATACGACTATTATTATATTCCGGTTTTTAGTTTTTGATTTTTTTTTTTTACACTCACTGTTTTGCGAAGAATGTGTAAAGTGAGGTACGGCAGGAAAAGCAAACTGACGACGACGACAACGACTCGCGTCGTGACGTCATGTTTATGGTGATTAGGCCTAAGCGGATGGGGCTTGATAGGTCCATGGACCACCCACGCTTTCTTAACAAGCCCTTTATACCCCACTAAAGTGCAGTCGAGAATATTGGTCTTGATGGGTAAAGGTCGGGTATTGGGCTGACCTCTCAAATTCAATCAACCCACTTCACCATTAGGCTTAATGGAACGGAGAGTTCACCTAAGGTGATAGTACTACACAGTGATGGACCCTAGTGAGTCGTTCACTTTTTAGTTGAATTGCTGTTATGGCTGCGAGATTTTTCCGAGCCTTTATATATATTAAAAAAAAAACACACACACACTCAAATGGAAAAAAAAATATATATATATATAACCATAGGTGTGTGTTGTGAGGTGAAACGACTTTTGTGTATACACCTCGTGATGTAGTGATAATGAAACAAATCTCATTGTTTTGGTAAAACATTTTACAAAGTGATGATGTGTGGGATTTGTTGTTTTTTTTATATACATACATGTATATATACACATTACCGACGACGACGTTGATGACGTTTATTGTTCATGAATTCGTAATGAGTTGCCATTGAAATGATGAAGGGAGAAAATTGAATTCCATCTTGAAAAGAAGAAAAGAAAGGAGAAAAAAAAATAATAATTACACGTGTATTTTTTTTGTGTGTGTATGTGTGACGACGACGACAACGATCACACGGGATGGTAGAAAGATTGATGGGAATGTGAGATAGCACATAGTAGTAGTAGTAGTAGACAAAAGGCAATCGCAGTAACACCACTTTGTGTCACTGATTAATTAGTATCAGCGAACTGATCCGAATGACCTACGATTCACTTCTTGTTGTACAGACAGCTAAAGATGTATCGGAGTTGTGTAGTGTTCAATGTCGGAATCATCTTTTGTTGGCATCCCCCGAAAATGAACTTACCCTGATGACTAACTTTTTTTTTTCTTTTTGTCATTTGTGTAACCTATACACTATTATGATTGGAATGACAGCTGTAGTTTGTTGAGGTCACCATCATCCAAAGACTGGTTCTTAATTTGGTTTGGTAGTTTAATTGTTACGGTCCATTCGTTAAACCCATACAAGATTCATTGAATTTCTAATTAAACGTTTGATTCCATAGTGTTTGGCCTCTTTGACAAAGTTTATTGCCAATGGGAAATGCTGTATTGTTGTTGCAAAGGAAACGTTGACGTTCTTGTTCTCAATCAGTGTATGTATTGGAAATGTCATTCGCATCAGTTAGTTTCCGATTTTTCTGGAATGCATTTTGGAAACCGTTTCATTCTCGCAATCAAGTTTAACTAGTCAAGTAACTAGTTAACCTGGTTTGTTTTCAAATGGAAATAATGATACTCTCAAATAAGGGGTTGTAATTACTGTTTATTCAGTTATTGATAAAATTAATAATTACAATGGATCAACAGAATTCTTTTCATTCTTACACTTTGACACGGAATATTTGATAACATTGATTTTCAATGACATTTTTTTAGTTCGGCTGAAATAGCTTTTGTCACCTTTCGTTTTCATCTCAGTTTGTGCTTTGTCAGTGTTGTGTATCTGGTAGTTTTGGGTATTTTTGTACACATACCAGATGATGGTTTCCCCCCTCTCAAGTTTTATTTTCAACACATGTGCTGCTTCTTGGGTAAATGAATGAATACTTTATTCTGCATTCTCTTTATCTAGTGAATGAGAGTGCGGCTTATTTTAAAGACGTAGTTTTTTTTCTCATTAACTATGAAATGGTAAAAAATGCAGAGGAGAATGAGAATCCAAGAAACGGGTCATTCCTGTTGTGAAAGTTTAGAATTTCTGGATGCCTGTTTTTATTTATTTATTTATTTATTCATTTTTTAATACTTATTTCAACGTAAACGTGAGCCTGTTGTTTTGCTTTGGAACAGTTTGTGGTAGTCGTGTATCATTCGTAACCTTTTCCATCGATATTGAAACATCACTTCAGCATGTTTTGAAACATATGATTGTCGATGTATTTGGTCAGTGACCGAAATTGTTGAATAATTAGTTGGTAACGAACAATTAGTTTGAACCTCGGATAGTGTCACAAAAGGTTGAATTATACCACTGTTTAGAAAAATCGTGTTGGTAAATTTTTGTCATATATACAGAACAGCTGTGTTTATTTAGAACAGTCGATATTTTTCTTTGGTATTTACATTTTGTATTTCTTTCTGTTCATCAATATTGATGAATCCAAGAGTTGTAATGGTGAATTAAGTTTACACCACTGTATAGAAAACGGTGATAGTTGATTTTTTTTTGGTCATATAACCAGAACGTAATTTGTTTTTTTGGTCATGTAACAAGAACATCATTAGTATGTTCCAATATTGTTTTTAAGAGTTGTGATAGTATTTTGAATGCATCGTTATGGATATAAAACCCTTACGACTTGTATTATATTTAAAAAAAACAACAAATGTGACAGTGAAAAGCATAACTTAAAAAATTATTTATTTGATGACTATTTGTCGCAAGTGTGGTATAATTTTTTAATTAAAATTTATTTATTTTTCTTATTAGGTGGACTCATTCATCATTGAGCATGACGATTTAGACGAAGAAGCAGCATTAGACACATCGAAATTTCTTTTAACTTCCGAAGGCAGCGAAAGTCCTGATTTGAGGAGCGTGGATCCTGAAACTCAGGCAAGATTAGAAGCACTTTTGGAAGCAGCAGGTAATGCAGTTTTACGCTTGCGATTATTAAACGACAACAACGGCGAAAAAGAGTAACGAAACGCTGGACTCGCAAAACTTATGAAAATGTTTGTAAGGAATAGGTAAACTTTCAACGCCCGACGGCAAACATCTGGCCGATCCCGAAGTTCTAAGGAAACTAACATCATCTGTAAGCTGTGCACTGGATGAAGCAGCAGCAGCTCTTACGCGCATGAGAGCAGAAAATTCCGAACGGCTAGTTCAAGGCGATACTAGGTGAGTATCCCGCAACGGTATACAGACAGTCCTCGACGTGCGTAATTCCGTACTATGATGAAATTAGCACTTGAGATGTTCCCGAAAGATCTTGTCGAATTTAAACCGCAGATGCTACTCGTCAAAACAAAGCAAACATCCATCTAAAGGGTTCGTATGTAAATGCATACTCATTTGCATAAATACAACTACAGCGATTGAGCCAATAGGTCTATGCAAATACGTAACTTCATCCTGCGTTATCTCGGAAGGGACACATTTCCAGGCTCGTGTTTACATTGAATTTTTTGCTTTGTTTTTGATGCTTAGAATATGTGGTTGAAAGTCGACTAGATCTTTTAGGAAATATTGTATAATATAAAAACTACATCACCTGATTTAAAAATAATATCGTTTGCGCAAGTACAGTAGTATTGTACTGTACATAATTTTTTAAAAACTTGAATTTATGCATAAGATAGAGGTGTAATCTTTGAGTTTAATTTAATATGGGAAATTCACCAAACTAACTTAATGTAAAAAAAAATATAATGGGACGTGTTATGTAAGTGGGAGATTGTCTGTATTATGTTTTTTGTTTTTTTTAATCTTAAGGATTGGAACATTAAACTATAGATTTACTGTCTTGAGTTTTAATTTCATTTAGTGATGATGTTTGTTTTGCAACATTTGCTTAGCATTCGTTCCCTTGCTGAAGCGTGCACGGACGGTGATGTGGGAACGGTTCGCAAGCTACTAGACGAAGGGAGAAGCGTTCATGAAACTACTGAAGAAGGCGAAAGTCTCCTGTCTTTGGCTTGTTCTGCTGGGTATTTTGAACTAGCACAGGTAATGAACACTCTTGCATGTTATTTATTTTTATTTCATCTCATCTCGCATCTTTCATTTCTGTTTGAATGCGGAATCTTTCAATCTAAAAAACCCTTGTTTTACTGCTAAATAGTAATAAAAGTGTTGGTGAATAGATTGAGTGTGGATGATTGTCGTTGAATGAAGTATTGATTGTGTGTATGGAACATTTTTGTTGGAATGTCAATAAAAGTACATCTCATCGGTTTCGCACCTGAACGATGCATAAACTTCGCAGCTGTCTTTCTTTTTATTTTAAAATTTTATATTTTTTTTTTACGTAATCAAATTGTTATATTTGACTAACAATCATCATGTGCAGTGGACACAGCTCATTGTAAATTGCAGTTAACGTCGAGTCTGAAGTTTCGAATGAATGTATAATGTAAACGAATATAGGATTTTTTTTTGCAGACATTCGTTACGTTATACACAACGTATGTGCATCATAATAGCTAGGAGAATGTAAGATACACAATGTGTATCTTACATTTTCCTAGTTATGCATATTGTGTGCATATGTAGGTTTTAACGTCAGCGGCAACAACGTTAAAACCTAAACATCGAATGGTCTGTCTAATGTGTGTCTTAAATGCATTATAGTTTATCACATACGATACATAATCTAAAATGAAATAAAACAAGAAAAGAATGAAAAAAAAGATATTTGGTATTAATCGTCACGTTTTGTTAAAGCGAATGTTCGTAAACCGAGAATCGCCTGTACCTAGAAAAAACTGTCGGTACTGTACCGGTAACGATCACTTCTCACTTACGGATTTGCTGTGCAGTATTTCGGTAAAGCATTTAAATTTTGGTTTAACTTTATTGACCATTTTTATCACCTCAAAATTGGAAAGTCCATCTCAAATTACTGTGCTTAAATCGCTCAATTTTTGTTTTCTGTCCACTTTCATTTAATTTGCTCATCTATAATATAGTAAGTGCTGTGTCCACTGTATATATGGAATGGAAGTTCATGAGTTTCTTTGAAGATGATCTGTTCAGAAGAAAATTTACTTGTCTGCAGTGATTAAAGGCCAAATTTCGTGAACCTTACTTGTATGTGATTTGAAGTTTTTTTTTTTTTTTGCATTGAATTTTTTGAATACAAGAAGTTGTCATTTTATGGAGGGTTACATCGCATGAAAACCGCATTAATCGAAAATTACATCAACGGAATTGCTATACAAAATGACAGCAGCAGCGGTCGCTTAATATACCAGTAGCAAAATTATCCGTCTATAATGAGCATGGGGGGGGGGGGAGATTTCTGTCATCACATAGCTTCCTGTATTTGTCAACCTTGAAGAATTTTATATCATTCACTAAAAATGTTTTTTATTTGGGGGAACAACCTGAGAGTTCAGGGCAATATAAGTCTTGAAGATAAAGCACAAAGAGATTACAGGAAATTTAACTTATCCGTTACTTAAGACTTAACGATACGTTACGTTTACTTTTCTACTTGTAGTTGTAATGGCTTTCATGTTGAAAGTACAAGATTCATTGTAATTTGATAAGCACAACGAATATGTGAATCTGCATGATTATATAAATATCTATAAAAAATACACTAATACTGAATCTGGTTATTATGACCACTTTGGGACTGTGCTTTTTGATAATAACAACCAGCTGATAACATTAAACGATGGATAAAAAAAACATTAAACAGGTTTTGAGACTGACTGATTGTGATAACATTTATCCGTGATTTTTTGTTTTGTTTCATTGGAAATGGAATGCAAAACGGTCATTTACCTAAAATAACAATGAACAGCAGACTTCAATTTCAATTATTTTTTTTTCAAGTATATCTGTTTGATACGCTTTGACACTTCAAAGAATAATTGAACCGAAGGAATGTTTTTTTTTGAAAAAAAAAAAGGGAACTTTATGTTGTTTTTGTGCAATGATGTGTGAAATGTGATTTGTGTTTTCTTGAATTGCTGTTGAATGATGAAACTTTTTATTGGTCAGATCCATCAAGTGTGTTGTTATGAGCGTTGTGTTGTAGAGTTCATGCATTTTATTATGAAAACATCGTATTTTTATTCTTGTTACACTTTAATTGACCGTAAATTATCATATTCGTTATTAGTATTACTCCATCTTCGAGGATGATGAAAAATGACTGTTGTGTGTGTAATGTTTGAACATTGAATGTGTCATTATTTGGAGGGGACGGTTTAAATGTGCTTTAAAATCTCGTCAAGAGATTGACCAAATTTTTGAGTTTAGAAGGAAAGTATGCATTTTTGAGTTTAGAAGGAAAATATGCATTTTTGAGTTTAGAAGGAAAATATGCATTTTTGAGTTTAGAAGGAAAATATGCATTTTTGAGATGGCAATAGAGAAGTTGATTTTGAATAGATAAGCAAGTGCATTGCTTCTTTAATTCAATTTCATAAAAAAGACACTTTTCGATTAAACGCCCGACCTCTTGTGTTGCCACTTTTGCTTGTACTTGATTATGGGTTTGTTTTGCAGGTTAAGTTGAGGGAAAAAAAAACAAATATGGATTTTTTATTCCGTATATAAAACAAACCCATAATCAAGTACAAGCAGGTTACAGCAAAACGAGAAGTCGGGCGTCTAATCGAAAAATAACCAAAAAGAAAGAAGTTAGTGGTAAAAGGGAGCAAAACAGTGTAACTTGACAGTGTAATGAATTATATTCTGAACCAATGGATTGTGTTTTATCTGAATTTCAGTTTGTTCAAATTGACACTGTAGACTTTAGACATGTGTTAGTCATCTTAACCTATTATTACTGAACAACAACTTTTAAGTCGACAAGGTTGCTAAATGATTGATATAATAACAATGATTCACGTAAAATTGAAGAAAAAAAGCTATTCTCAAATTGACGAATAATTTTTGATTGTTTTTTAATTTTTTATCGAGTTTTTTTTTTGTGTGTGTATGAATGAAAGGAATTTTCGTCAAGATTTTGTTTATTTGTTTTGAGTTTTGCTTTTGCATGATGACTGAGCTTTTTTTTTTATGTATGATTGATTGGTGAAAGAAAACATAATTTTGAACTAACTTAGCAAAAGAACTAGTGGTGGTATAACAAACTTTCATGGATCCATAACAGCACTTGATCCATTGAGAAAAAAAATCCCAAAGAACTCGATATACTCCATTTTTCTTCTAGCCTTCTGGTTTGATGAGGTGGGGTGGGGAATAGGGAAGTTTTTTTTCCTACAGGGTTGGGTGATTTCAGGTTTTATTTGAAACCCCCCCCAAGGTCAAAGATTATCGCCCCTCCCTTGTTCTCCATAGCTCTCCCTAAAGTACGCCTAAAGCCATGGTGGAAATGTTCCATGGCAACAGTAGTAGCTTTTTCGTAGTAGACATTCCTGTTTAGATCAACGTGATACATATACTGCATAGTTGTTTTTATTATTTTATTACAAAAAAAGTTACGTTAAAAGTCACCTCAGTCGTTTAGTGACCATCTGTGTTTTTAACAACAAACAAACAAAACGTAAAACCTCCTGAAGATCGAAAATGTGCAACATGTGTGTGTGTGGTATGTGGCGAATGGTTGATTGGATTTATGGTTATTAATTACTGCATTCTTTTCAAGTGTTGTTATATATATATATTTTTAAATGTTTGATTTTTATTTGTCTATTAAAGGTTTTGCTTGCTATGCGAGCCAATGTAGAAGATAGGGGTATTAAAGGAGACTGTACTCCTTTGATGGAGGCTGCAAGTTCAGGACATGCTGACATTGTCAGGCTACTCATTGCTCATGGAGCCGATGTTAATGCCCAGTCATCTTCAGGTAAATTGAAACAATATCCCTTTTAACTATTGCGAACCATGTGCAATTTGGATGAACACAGGCCACTCTCAGATTGCGAAAGTTTGATTCACAAACGTTCGCTGCTCTATAACGAATGTCACAATTTATACAGCTATATCTTATTTTTGTTTTCATTCTTTTATCATTTTAGTCTATGCATTGTATTGTATATGATAATAAGCCGCAATGCGTACAGTGGAGTCTCTCTAATTACTGGATTTTGGGAACAAATAACTCTAATTAAACAAAAACTCGGCAAAACTAACCACACAATTAGTGTAAAAACATGAAAAACCTATGTATAATACAGCAGTTATTAAGTTGTATTTTCTATCTCATTGCATTGCACATGAAATTCGTCAATTTCGTGTTTTGTTAATTTTGCTTTTAAAGATAGTTTCATGGAGGTTACTGACCCGCTACCTGCCGAGTGTTGGATTACTGGATGTGTCGGGACTAGTCTTACTTGCGTTCTAACAAAACGTGTTGTATAGATAGACTATGGCTAGGTTCACGTTGGATGCTTTTTTCACCAGCAACGCTCATAAACGTGCAGAAATAGTCGATAATCAATATAAGTTGTATGTAAATTAAACAAACTTGTCGACTATCTTTGCACGTTTATGAGTATTGTTAGCGAAAAAGTGTCTTAACGTAAATGCAGCCTCAATGTTTGTTTGTGTTTAGTGGTTTTAATGCTTTAAAATGGCTCCTAACGTATATACGAATCATAAAAGCTCAGGGAACGCAAGATAATCATAATGATAAAACAATGAATGTTTTGGAACTCGTTTGTAAACTGAGAATTGCCTGTGTGAGATAAAGGTTGAAATATTTTTCATACATTTTTGTGAAGATCAACATAGTGTGCTGATTTTATTGGAACCTGTATATAACATGTAGGACATCTGCGATTACTGCTAAATGTGCATTAATTTTTTTCAGTTCATTATAGTATTAAGCTTTTTTTAATGTATTAAGTCGGTCAGTCAGCATAGGATGAAAACGTATATTGAAAAAATGTTGATTGAATGTTTTCCTTGTACACTAACAAGTACATTAAAAATGCTGATTAAGCATGCTCTTTGTATACTGGCATATAGCGTTTGCCATATTGGTTTTTAATTAACAACATTTAGGCAGTGATGCTTGTGAGACTGAGACGGATGCGTCAAGCCATTTAGCCTGTAGGGAGGTCTAAAGAATAATGGATATATCGCATGCAGCATCTGCCATATTGGTTTCTCATTGACGCCATATAACCAGTGTCACTTGATGAACTAAAATGGATTCATGAGACGTCTTATTCGTCATAATCCATCGATTTGTCTTGTTTTTTCATGTAGAAACTCACAAGTGAAGCTAATATAGAGTATAAAGAGAGCATTACGCTTAGTTTCCACTGGTTGCAGCAAAGCTCGAACGGCAAGCTGTGACGTCACTATCGAGCATAGAGCTTGACGGTTCAGGTAGCTACCATGACGGAAAGTTGGAGTTGAATCTAGTTTAACATTTTCGCGACGGAATGGAACTCTTGACCAATCAGGACAGAGAATGCCATGACGTCACGACGGAAACGCGAATAGTAGAAATCCAGGGGCGGTAAATAAGAGCTCTTGCTGCCGTGAGCTGACGACCTTGTAAAATGCGCGACGGTTAATATCGTGCCAGTGGAAGCTAAGCGTCAATTGTACAGGGAGATTGGCGTGCAATGAAATTTGAACCAAAACTTAAAAATTTTGCTGGATGTGAACATTGATGACTGAGTTAAAAAAACCAAAAACAAAACATTGCTTCGTTTGATCACCCAGCCGAGTATTGATTTGTATATTAATTTATTTTAATTTATATCAAATCATTGTATAATGCACGTATAGCATAAAATCAAATAAACAATGCAATTGTATTTGATCGAAAGATAAATATTTAAATCAGTTTTTTTTTGACGTTTTTTTTGTGTGATTATTTGACAACCGTTTCGAGATGGTACGATGCCGCCATCTTGTGTGGGAAATATGAACGTCGGTTGACATTTTGTATTGATTCTCATTATTTTTTATTTTTTGTTTCAGGGAATACACCCTTGATGTATGCATGCGCTGGTGGTTATGAAGAAGTAGTAAAAATTCTTTTAGATGCTGGATCGAATGTCGAAGATCACAATGAAAACGGCCACACGCCGTTGATGGAAGCAGCCAGTGCTGGCCACGTCAATGTTGCTCGAATCTTACTCGAACATGGTGCTGGGATTAATACTCATTCCAATGAGTTCAAAGAAAGTGCTCTTACTCTTGCCTGCTATAAAGGTAACAACGTCATGATTATTGTTTTTTTTTGTTTATTATTATTATCATCAAATGTGAGGATGGTAATTGATTTTTGATATTTTCTTGTTAACGAAAGGCCATTTGGAGATGGTACGGTTTCTACTGGAAGCGGGAGCTGATCAGGAACACAAGACTGATGAAATGCACACTGCACTAATGGAAGCTTCTATGGATGGTCACGTTGATGTCGCCAGGCTACTACTTGATTCTGGAGCTCAAGTGAGTAGTTTTTGTAGGTGTTAAAAATCGCTTCCATTGAATCGTGCAAGTAATCCAGTTTTATGTGGTAAAAATGTATTCCAAGAGATTCAACGTAATAATGATTTTTAATGCATACAATATCTCAAAGGTAAACTACAGTACTGGATATATTTCCAGGATGCAGGATGTTCTAGTCAAATTTTCACTACAGATTATTTGTTGCACGTTAAAACAAAGCAAAAAGTCCATATAAATAAATAAGACGCTATGCAATAATTGGTTATGCATACGTTAAATGCATAATGAAGGCCATGTGGTTTTTTAATCTATTTACTTATTTATTTATTTTTTGCTATATGCAAGTTCATTTAAATTTCTTTTAATTCATGCTGTTTTAATTAATTCATAGGTGAACATGCCTGCTGATAGCTTCGAGTCACCGTTAACTTTAGCAGCTTGCGGTGGTCACGTCGAATTGGCAATGCTCTTGTTAGAAAGAGGGGCAAGCATTGAAGAAGTGAACGATGAAGGATACACACCGCTCATGGAAGCAGCTCGAGAAGGACACGAGGAAATGGTTGCGCTATTGCTCAGTCAAGGTGTGTTTTGTCAAATGTCGCTGAAATCGAGATGCGAAGATTTGCCATTTGCAAAATTGTGATCGTGCGAATGTGATTTCTCCAGGTGCTGATATCAATGCGCAAACTGAGGAAACTCAGGAGACGGCGTTAACGTTGGCTTGCTGCGGAGGTTTCTTGGACGTTGCCGACTTTTTGATCAAGGCCGGAGCCGATCTGGAATTGGGCGCAAGTACACCACTAATGGAAGCGGCACAAGAAGGTCATTTAGATTTAGTTCGCTATCTTTTGGATGCAGGTTTGTGTCTCAAATGATATCCTATTGCAATTTTTTATTTTTTATTTTGTATCAAAACTTTCGAATCGTGGCGGTATTATTATTTTTTTTATACCATGTCAACTTATCTCTTGTTTCGTTTTTAGAAACAAACGTTCATGCTCAGACGCAAACGGGTGATACGGCATTAACGTATGCCTGTGAAAACGGCCATACGGACGTGGCAGATTTGCTTTTGCGGGCTCACGCCGATTTGGTTAGTTGTCGTGACGAAAATTTCGAGCACGGGTAGGAATGTTAGAGATGGGTTTTAATTTTTACTCTATGCAGGAACATCAGTCTGAAGGTGGAAGAACACCGCTCATGAAAGCTGCTCGAGCCGGTCACATGTGCACCGTGCAGTTTCTGATCAGTCGAGGAGCCGATGTCAATAGGCAGACGACGAACAATGATCACACCCCTTTATCACTAGCGTGCGCAGGTGGTCACTTGCCTGTTGTGGAATTACTGTTGGCGCACGGAGCTGATCCTACTCACCAACTTAAGGTAACTTGACTGAAGTTGCTATAATGAATGAATTAAATGGAGCAGTTAGCAGCAAAGCTGTTGTTAGAATTTGTTTAACTTGACTTGGTAATTTGCTCGATTGAACATCTTTGCGGTCTGTTTCGATCCGCTTTCTAATATCCCAGAAGTATGAAATTTGGCACACACACAGTCTGCGAAACATTTGATTGTATTTTTCTCAGTGTTGCTCAATTTGTTTTATTTTTTTCATTTTGCAGGATAACTCAACTATGCTAATAGAGGCAGCGAAAGGTGGTCATATTGGGGTGGTTCAACTTTTGCTTGACTATCCCCATAATATGATGACATCGCCACCTCCACCCGATTCCCTGCAACTGACACCTCCAAATTCAGAAGTGAATGAAGTAAGCCCCAGTTTTCTACCAATAGAATTGGTTTAATTTCTATTATGTAGTTTTGGTTTCAGGTGGTTTTCATTCAATGTTGAGTTATTGCACTGGAACAAAATGTTCAAGATGAATTCTTATTTTCTTGTGATTTTTGAATAAATGAACTTTTTCATTATTATTTTTTTTGTGATTTTTGAATAAATGAACTTTTTCATCACGAATGTTAATTATTTGTGTGGTCAGGCTCCTCGTGTTCCTCCTCATGGCTTACAAGCTGTATCTCAAGAAGCTGAAATGCTTTGCTCCGATGTGGGCTACGTAAATAATCAGTCGGGTAAGCAAACGATTACTCTGCAACTATGATGTGCATGGGTTTTTTTTATGGGGTCACTGTATCCCAATTATCAGTTTGTTGACGAGTGACCCTTTGTCTCCCAATCAAGGATCGGGAAAGACACCGATGCAAAAGCAACCGTTGGGAAGGATGAAAA
The DNA here is from genome assembly GCA_034695005.1 of Cryptops parisi. Taxonomy (NCBI): domain Eukaryota; kingdom Metazoa; phylum Arthropoda; class Chilopoda; order Scolopendromorpha; family Cryptopidae; genus Cryptops; species Cryptops parisi. The sequence continues at coordinate 13,355 of JAQIWH010003870.1, forward strand.
GTCATACGCCGTATGACTTGTCGACGCTCTTCAGTACCGCTGAAGTGCAGCAAACGAAAAACACGCCCCAAGTAAGCTGCTTTCTATTAAGAAAAGTGAAATCCGCTTTTTTTTTCAACTTGACTTATTCTTTGTTTTTTAATGTTTTAGTTGATGGCTTCCAAAGCATTACCGTTGGACATGAACTACAAAGTAGAAGATTTGACGATCAGCGAACCTTTAGAAGAGAAAGAAATCAAGAGAAGCGAGAGATTTGAGGCATGCATCAACAGCATGATGAAGAGTGCCGAGTGTAGGCATTCGAACAAAGAGGAACAGATCATCCAAAAGCAGCAGATTCTGGAAGAACTTCACCGCGTCGAGAGAGAACTCCAAGAGAAGGCTCAGGCCCAGCTATTGCTGAACGCCGCGGCAGCCCAACAACAGCAAAGGCTAGAGTTACAACAGCAGCAGCAGCAGCAACAACAAGGGTTACTACCGATGACGGCTTGCCTTACTTCTCCCACACCAACCTCCTCGATCAATCCCGGTATTTTGGAAGTAGTTCAAATGGCCGAACTGCCCAACCAGTTGGTGGAGTTCCCCGACCTGCTGAACCAGCACCAGTTGCATTCTGTTGTGCAATCGGTTGAGGAGATGCAGCAGAAAATGAAGCCCCTGTCGTCCAACTTGGAGAGAGGCGGCGGCAGAGAGGATAGGCCTCAGTTTCCATTGCACATGGATCTGTTGGATTCGGCCGATGGTTGCACGCAGACTTTAGATTTTTCTTGCAACGAGCCGCTGCTAGACGAGCAGCAGCAGCTGTTGCAACAACAACTACAGCAGCATCAGCAACAGCAACAGCAACAACAGCAGCAGCAGCAGCAGCAGCAACTGATGAATCCTGAGAAACTTCAGACGCTGAGTCTGAAAGCTATTGCTCATAGTGATCAGATGGCGAGTGGGTTTCGTGACGACCTTGACGAAAGCATCAAGACCTTCGAAGAGGCGAAACTGTTTGAAAACAGCGGTATGAACTTACCAGTTTGTTCTACCGTGCAAGCGCTGTGTGCGGGCATGAACACGCTGGAGAAGTCACCGTTGATTGCGCAGAACCCTCTCGTTCAGCAAAACAAGACGCAGTTGAGTTCGCTAGATTCTCATAACTTTGTTGGAACCATTCCTTTAGATTCATCTGGTGAGTAGATATATTTAAACTTTTTTTTATTCATCCTCCGCGTCTAGCGCTACCAGTGGTTCATTGTGGCCCTAGGCAAAAAAACAGAAAAGATTGGAGCCCCTCTTATGACATCAGTTTTAAGGTTTAAGTAAATTAATGAAGAATATGATAAAAGTAAAAAGAAAAGCTTTGCTTTAAAAACCTGTCCATAAAAGGCTATAACCAAGTTTCTAGAATTAAAGTCGAAACAAGAAATTTTGATCGAAAAAATTTTTTTCAATCCTTGTTTTCTATTTAAAAAAAAAAAGTTTCTAGAGTTTAAAAAGGATTTGATTTAATTGTTTGTTTATTTTTTTTACATTTTTGTATATATAAAAATTTAGGGATCAGTTTTGGGGCTTCTTTGAATTGGGAAGTCCTAGTCAAATGCCTATTTTGCCTATCCTATAATGTACCCCCACTGTTAGCTGCATGTTTGAAATTTCAAGTATAACTTGTTTTCTGAAAAAAAATTTTTTATGCCCTTTCATTGATTTATGTGCACTTCTGGTACTGAATGACAAAACTTTCTTTTGGGCAAAAATTGAAAAGTTTCAGATTTGTTACAATTAACAAACATGTTATACACTTGTTACAAAGTGTTTTCATGAATGCTGTCTAAATGAGAACTATACAGTTAAAACGTTTGTAGACTACAACAGGGTTGGCAATTTCTCGGGGGAAAAATTAGTTTTGGACAGGGCACTGGTAAATACCAGTAAAAACCTGGTAAATACCAGTAAAAACCTGGTAAATACCAGCTACGTGGGAATAACTGTTTAAAACTTCGATTGATAATGCTAACTGATTACTATTACGTTTATTGGTACTAATAGTTGACAATTGTATTTGAAATGAAAATAAGTTACCCTTTAAGTAACAATGTTGAGACTACTAAAATACAAACTACCATACAAATGTCATACAATAAGTTGGAGCCGCTTGGGTTTGGTTTCTGATCTGTTTGTGCATCTGGGGCTCTGAATGGTAGTGTGTGTTGTAAATAATTTTAAGAATGTTTATTTAGCATTTCGGTTATAATTTTTGCAATTAATATAATGCAGACGTTTTGAATTTTATTTAAAAAATGGCTGATAAAACTTGAACATTTTAAAATAAGAGAAACTTTTTCGGCCTCTCTTTCGGGAGGGAACGTTTAGTTAGTTAATCCGACCAAAAGGGCTGAAAAATAGACTTACTCCCAAATAATTTATTTTAACTAAAACTACCCTACCGAAAGAAAACGAGTGACAAAGAAAGAATGTGGCAGCAACATAGCTAAGCTTCCTTGGTCTCATAACTTGGATTAATATTAATATACACTAAAATACAGCTTCACCTATAATATTGTAAGCATATTTCATTGAAAATGCCTTTAACTGGAAATAACTGTGGAAAAACTAGTTTTTCCCAGGGTGGTAAAAATCTGGTAAAAACCCGGTAAATACCAGGGTTGGTAAATACCATGGCAACCCTGGACTATAAATACTTTTAACTGTATAGTTCTCATTCATACAGCTTTCTTGACAATGTTTTGTAACAAACTTATAATACAGCGTGTGTCCATCATGAGATATCAACAGTTTAATAACATGCAGTTTGAAGGTAAATACCATAGATACATAACCATAACTAAATATGGAAATGATAGCGAACCTGTCAGTTTCATAAAAGAAGTAACTACTTTAGTGCACTTTTACATGGGCACATTTGGTGCAACAAACAACGGCTAGCCGGTAGTCTCAACTCAACATTCCCTCATGCATTTAATTCTGCATCTCGCTACACAACCTATGCTCGTTAGCTCAGAGTCGCCATTTTGGAAAATGACTGACTGCAACGCCACTGTGGCTTTGCCAGGCATTATAAAGTTTTTAGACCTATGCTATCGTTTCACCGAGCTTCACATTTGTATAACTTGATATTAAAAAATAATGGACTTTCCAAATGTTGACATCTCAGGGTGGACACCCTTTTTTTAGCAATGTTTTTTTTTTAAAAGTAAATCTGATTTGTACAGGGTTATTTAAAAGTCATGATTCAAAAGTAAAGTTGATTTCTTCTTAAATCAATTGACACGTACAAAAGGTCAGAAAAGAACGGACATGATAACTTGCAGGTTTCAGAACATTCACAGTAACATCGGCCGTGGTACCAACAACATGCACATCGAACATTTGTGATGTGCGTGTAAAAATTGGACAGTTATTTTGTTTTTTCATGTTATGACCTTTTGCAAAATGTCGTTAATTGAAGAATAAATCAACACTACTTTTGCATCATGACTTTTGAATAACCCTGTATTTTTAAAGCACTGTTCATTCATTAGGAGTCTTGTAAATACTCACTGGAGTATTTTTCTCTCTCATAACTTATCTTTTCAACTTCTTTTGTGTGCCCTTGTATACGAATACACTGCTAATTCACAATTAGTAGTGTATCAGCATTCTTGGTTACGCTTGGTTACATTTAGTCATGTGGAAAACAAAGGATTATAGCATAATAATTAAGTGTGGGCGAAGAATAGTTATACCACATTGACAAGGACTATATTAGCTGGAATGTAAACGTTCTAGGTCTAGGTGTGCCGGTGATAAAAGTAGAACATTGATTTGATTATTTAAACTAATCAGGTCTGCGATGGGTTAAGAAAAATTTCGGATGATGAAATTTCCAGTATCACATTTTTTTAAAGAATCCAAAGAAATCGATTTAACACTGTTTATACTAGTGCAGTGTAATAAAAATGAAAATCCACAGAAATTGCAAAGCATTATCACATTAAGTTTTCAATTTAATTTCTTGAAGAAAAAAAGGAGTCAAATTTCATTTGCTTTCGGTTGAGGGAGAGATTTGTTTAATGTTCGGATAATTGAGGTTGTTCTACGTTAGAAAACAACTTTAAAGATGAGAGAATTAATTTTTTTGTGATGTCCAAGCTCTTTTAATTTCATAATTGTGTTGAGCGCTACCTTAGATTTTCTTACTTTGATAAACTTCGATTTGAGCCGTATGTAGCTCGTTCGTCATAGTGAAATTGGAGAATTTAACTTGGGAGACCCCATTTTGAAAAGCAATACAGTTTGTAATATTTATATTTTGCTTTAAATTGGTTTATGTGCTTTTCGCTTGTTTTGCTGTTGTATAGATTTGGTTTATTCTTCTCTAGACTTTGGAGCATTTTACAATCTCTACTTTATTTTTCAACTTTCTTGCCTTGTGGTCGTTTTTGACTATAAAGCTGTCATCTGTTTTTTGTTTTTTCTTGTTCTTTTGGGTTTTCTCAACGCTTTTCATCGTCTCTCATTCTTGTTTCTCTTTTCTTTACCTTTCCTTCATTTCTTTTTTATATTGAATCATGTCAAGTGATGGTTACCCTTGGTGGAGTAGGGTCGTCGGGTTTCCCCGTTTCGCTGGCAATGACTCCCGGGATGATGGCAGCGACTCCCGTCACACTATCCCCTGCTGGACCAGCGACCATCCCGCTTCTAGATGAGGGGCTGATGGTTGCTGCCCCAGCAAGGACTTTGCATGAGACGCTGGGCGATATGACTGGTCAGTAACTAATAATAAATGTGCAAAAATATCTTTTGGAAGCTTGTGTTTCGTCAATATCCTTTTTGCTTTAACGATGTGCAGAAAGTATACACTGTTGGTTATATTATTTCATTGTGGCCTGGATGTTAAGACAACCGTGGTATAATCTTGAGTAAACAGTACACTATATAGTGTTAGGCAGTAAAACTGTAATATTTCTTGTAGTAGTAATAAGTTCAATATATTTGAAGAGTATATATTACCGTAGTGGTGGATTTAGAACTGAATTTTGGTAGAGGTTCATAATGAAATTTCATTATGAATATGTCTAAAAATTACTTTTTCTTGGCAAAGCTCCAAATAAGTGTTTATACTAAAAAAAGTGCACGAGTTTAGCCATTTTGGCTTTTTTTTTTCCCTCATGAAAACATGCAAATAGAATTAAAAACATCAATAAACTAAAAATGGT